>LGRX02005643.1:0-28098 GCA_001247695.2 Cymbomonas tetramitiformis
TGGGGAAAAATCTTTAGATTGTCCCCCTCTTTGAAAAATCCGGTTTTTTATGTCACGCTTTTGTGTATAAATTTTTAAAGGTTCATTTCGCCGAAACCCAGCTATTCCAAAACGAACACTGCTTTGTGTCACGCTTTTCGAGCGTCACGCTTTTCGAGTGTCACGCTTTTCGAGCGTGACGCTTTTCGAGCGTGACGCTTTTCGAGCGTCACGCTTTTCGAGCGTCACGCTTTTCGAGCGTCACGCGTTACACCCACTCAATTTAACCCCTGTTACGCACTTTAGCGTCGTAGATGAAAACTGCGAAACGATTCGTGTGTCGTGGATAATTATGTGTCGCACGCGGCAGTATATAATTTGATAATTATAATATATATTTTTTTAATTTTATTGGAATTGCACAGTGTCACGACTGTTGAGTATAAATATAACTTAGCTGTATAACTTAACACTGTAGTATTATTTTTAATATGACTTATTTAATTTTAAAAAGGGACGAAGACTTAATTGACGGTATAAATATTTGGATGTGGTCGACTGGACATTGACACATAAGGCGTTAGACGTATGACATGACATGAGACGCAGTCTGTCAAGCGTAAAGCTTCGAGAATGAAAGTTGATGACAATGAAATGAACGTCAGCTGTACAGTACTGTATGGGCTGGCCGAGCCCGTATCGTGATGAAAATCAAGCTGCTTCCACATTTTTTGGGGGGGTGTGGGGGGGACTCCCCCTGGGTAACCGTTACCCGTAGGGAATCGACCATGAACGTCGGTGTATGGGCTGGCCGAACTCCGATGGAAAGCAATTCGCTTCTCACATTTTTTGGGGGATGTGTGGGAAAACCCCCTCCCCCCCACAGGGGTGGCCGTGACCCGTAGGGGAATCGACGGCTTATTATCGTTATTAAATTTTATTCTTCTTTATTGGGTGGGACTTGGGTGCACGAACGTATATCTTGTAACCGCCGCGATCTAGTTAACCGCTTACCGCACGTCACCGTGTTTATTTGGTCACCCGGTTTATCATAGTCACGATCCATCATTTTCTTTCTTTGTTCTGACATACGTTGTATCAACCCCATACCAATAAGTCCCCCACTATTCCTTGTCACACCCCTAACGACCACCCCCTCCCCGCGCCCCGCCTTACACTGCGACCACATTACAACCACTTCCCTCTGTCCACATGTGGGCCTCTCAGTGTCTTTTAACCATAGACCACTCACGATATCTAGAACAAATTTCACATCAAAATTTACAACCAATCAATGATCAAATATGATCGAATATTTAAACAATGAATCACAACTATCTTGAGATTTGAATAGTACAACACAATTTGATTGATTTGTTTGTTCACCAATTGCAATTGACAACATATTACTATGAAATCAGCTTGAGATTTGAAAGATGAACAATTTCGCTTCATCTTTGGTTCAAAATGAAACATATTTGTTTGGCCAATCACATCGATTGATACATGAATAATTGATGAAATCAGAGTTTTCTCAAAGTAATTTCAACCATCAAATTGATATAAAATGCAAATATTTGTTGATACGCTACAAATGTAACACATTTGACAATTGGCATGCTTTGATGACGACATTTGGCGATCATTATGGCCACACACATTTTACTAAATTTGTGACAGTGCCCCTATGTATCAACATATAAATTATCAACGACTCTTATTGTTATCATTTCTGAATTCAAAAATATACATCAAAGCAACTTTAACTTCAACATGTCTCAATTTTCCAAAACTTGGTTTGGCACCCTGAAGACTAAGTTTGAGAACGATGAGGACCTATCCAGTCTTAAATTCCGTGTTTTTGCTATATGCGAAAGCAAATCACGCAGCTTATCACGTACCAAAGATAAGCAACCCGTGGTATCTGTCACTTTTAGAGATGCCCCTGGCAACGTTCTCATGGCCACTGGGTGGAGGCTCATGGCTGGGGCAACCCTACAGGACGTAGCTCCCCTGCTGGAGCACGTGGAAGTGGGCAAGCTGTACGACATTTACATGTCCTCCGAGACATTTTACAACTTGAGCCTGGCCTCGAGCTACGAGCTGTCCAGGAACATCGCGGACATCTCTGGCGCTGTCCAGACCCTGGAGGCCATTGTGGAGGTCACGAAGGACCTGCCCCATGCTTTTATCAAAGAATGGGGGCTACCTTCAACCTGGATCAGCAATCGCCAGGTTCTCACTATCGACAGCGATAGTGAGGACGAAGATTACGTCACCCCTCCTCCCCCACCACCAAAAAGGCGCAAAGGCAAGGGCAAAGCCAAGATCGCCTTGCCATTTCCTGATGGCGCAGGTAAATTATAATTGTCTATTTGTCTGTTGGGTTCAATGTGGCTCTGAACAGAATAATTCTGTTGTATATTTACTAAAAATGTTTCGTTTTTGTGCTTGATTGTGCAGGTGCTTCGTGCGAGGCACCTACTGGTGCTGCACCCATGTATCTTACCATGGTTGCACCACCCGTTGGCGATGTTGGCGATCCCATTCCTGAAGAAGTCCCTGATGGTGCTGGCGATATTGCACCTACTGGCCAAGCGCCTAATGTTGCACTTACTGCTGCACCTACTGAAGATGTTGCAATGGCAGTTGGCGCTGGCGAGACTGGCGCTGGCGTTGGCGCTGTTGACGCTGGCGCTGTTGACGCTGTTGACGCTGACGCTGACGCTGTTGCTACTGGCGCGATCGTGAACATGGAAGCAGCGCCTGGCGCTGGCGCTGCAGCTAAGAAAGGAAAAAAGACCAAGGCAAAACAGAACTAGACTAGTAGTATAGTATCTGTTGTGATGTTGTGAGCGAAAGTAGTTGACAATCATGTTACCTTGATACCCTTCTATTTTGCTACTTTGGTTTACAGGTGGCGCCAGAGACATTCCGGCTTTTGGTGTGGTCATACCGTTCTCTAAGCTTTCAACAATTCAGAAAGCCAGAGCCCTCAGAGATAGTCTTGACCTCAAGCGTGTCGTCGACGAGGAATTGTATGTTGTAATCTGGAGGGATGGCAACCTCACTCACATCCTACAAAATCAGATTGTATCATACCGATTGGCAGGTTCAAACATGTCAGGCATACCTAGCAGTAGTGCACTGCCTTTTTTCAAGTCGTTTCGTACTGACAAACACAACAATCCTCTCTTTGGACCTCACTTCGGAGGACATGCAATCGATCAGGATAACTTCCTGAAATCACTTCGTCTTGAAGAGCTGAGGGTCAGAAGACTTGCTATCACATCATTGGATGCACACTTCTCACGAAGCCGTCTGAGCGTGCCACCTAGTCCGAGCCGCGGACCCAAAAATAATTTTCAAAAATGCGATTTTGTTACTGACTGTGCTCGCAGGATGCACTAACGACAACACAGAGAACACACTAACGGCACCATGGCGGACGACACAACGGACACATGCAGATTTGGCCCACCCGCTCCCGCCCTGCTGTTTTGATGGCCGTTTCCAGCACCAAGTTAACGGTTTTTTGAACTCGCAGGGTGAAAACGGCACCCAGAGCGGCGACGAAACCCTCAACAACGCACAGCAGCACACCCAAAAACCCCTCCCTGAGAATCCCGATAAAATGCTCAACGCGCAGCTCCTGAAAGTCATCCGTCCGAAAACCAAATCAAGGACGAGCGAAAGTCGCAAACGAGCAGCGGAGGAATCCAAACCTCCATCCAAACGCACGCGACTACCAGAAATCGTAAGTATGCCGGTGCTGGACGCGCAGGACTCACCCATGGGTGAGACCACCGAGCCCTCACAAGAAGAGTTCTCTACTCCCACAGAGCTGAACACACCTGGGGAAGCCACGGCAACTCCGACATCTCTGGGAGAGGTTGATCTCTCAGGGCCCCCGAGTCCTTACGAGGAACCTGAACCGCGAAAGCAGTTCAGGTGGGGCAAGGCTGAAGTGAAAACATTCAAGCCTGACAAACAACAAAACTCACAAAAGAAAAAATCGGGTGCCACGAGCCCCACCGGCCTACGGGCTGAGGACCCCACGGGGACAAACAAGGGACGAGTCCCAACGAGAATAGTGGCCAACGCGCTACTGCAGCCATATGCTTACACAAAGCATGCTGCGTCCCCCAAGGGGGACAAAATCCCGTCGGTTGCCAAGGCAATCGACGAGGTGTCCAAGCTGCCAACAAAGGTAGCCTTGGGCACCAACCGGGAGGAGGAGATAGAGAACATCGTCACCTCCTGGTGGGAGGACACACGGGACCTCCCGCTCCCCGAGAACAGACCGGAGGAGTTCTGTAAGCTGGGACTCCCGGAAGAGGCCACAGACGCCGAGGGGAAAGCGGGGTACCAAATCCTCCGACACGTCCGACCGATCACGGGCTGTGACCTTGCCCCGGAGCAAACCAACAAGTATGGGCTCCCCCTGCAGGGGTCCCCACAAATAAAAATCACGGACCTCCGAGAAACCCAAAGGTATACTCTCCTCTACCTGAGGTATCTGGCCGACGTCATCCGACGCGCGCTGGGTCTGGGTGAAGACGACAAAATATTCAACATAGAGCACACGCAGCTCTGGACAGACCGCGAAGGCAAGGTTGTGCAAATCGACCTTGCCTTCAGGAAGAGGCCTATGGCGCTATTCGTACTCTTCAATACGAACTTTCTGGTTCCTATGACCGTGGTCGACGACCCGTGGGTAGACATCGAGCCGCCACGGGTCATCCCGAGGGTGTACGTATGGTCTCCCTACAGACAGCCTACGGGGACGCTGCGATCAAGAACTGTCCAGGTGTCATCCCCCCAACTGAGGGGGGTAACGGTGGATCAAGCAGCCGTCATCCTGGGCAACCTCGTCACCCAGCGAGGCTGGGACGGCAGTGCAGCCATCGCCCGCATCCGAAAAGGAGCAAGGGACGAGACACCGGCGGACAATAAAATCCGAGAGGTACTATTTCTGGTCTCGCACGACCAGTACCTGGCCGAGCTGCTCATCAAGGACAAGCTCCTTGACTTCGGCTTCCCCACGCGGAAGGGGCTGCTGCCATCGGCGGCTGACAAACAGGCACTCAGTTTGCGAGAAATAGCTGTCATAGACTACAGCCAGCAGCTGTTTGTAGGACACCGCAAGCGGATAGTCAGTGCCATCACGCAGAAGCTGTCCGAGGTAGCAACCCAACACAAGCAACCGCCGTATGGCGAAGACGCCTACCTCGTCTTCGAGAAGCATCTCGGGACGCCGAGGTGGGCACCATCGGACAGCACGGTGGAGTCACTGCTTCAGTGGAAGAGGAACAGCAACGACACTGTGAACTTCTACGCAATCCTCACCGAATCGGCGTACGACCTGCTGGTGGCGGCTGGAAGTTCCATCACGGTGGACGTCCACCTCCAAGACGACAAGGACACCGGCGACAAGGTCCTCGTCCCGGTGAAGGTGGAAGTGGGGCGCTGGAGCCTGATGGGTACAAAATCCAGAAACAAGCAGGCAGCGACCCCCCACCACCAGCGCCAGGAAGGTACGACCGACGAGAAGAAGCTAAGGGCGACGAGCGAGGCGGCCATACACAACGTGCAGAGGACGACGGAGGAGTGCCTGCGACAGGTGCAACAAGCAACCGCCCAAGCCCCCCCGACGTCATCCACGACCCCTGAAACGAAGAGCCTCTTGTCCCACATCGGACACGAACTGGAACTACTTAACCAGAAGGCAGCGGCAGCGGCTGCCAGCACCGAGGCCATCGAGGCCGTGGCAGCCAAGAGGCACAACGACATCACCTCCGGGATCAGGAACTTCCACACCACCTACGAGAGCACTGGCCAGGCCATGGTGGACACGCTGGTGAGTCTCACAAACCGCCTCACCAAGGCCCCCGAAGAGGAAAAGCAGGAAGCCAGCTCGGAAGGGGGCCTGAAGAGGTGGACAGCAAAGGGCGCTGACACATCCTCCAAGGAGGAAGGCAGCACTCAGCCCTCACTGCGCGAGAAGCTCCAGTATGTGACCACGGACACGCCCGAGGTCCGAAAGGCCAAGTACGACAAGTTTATGGCGGACCGTGCAGCAGAAAGTGGGGACACTCCCTACGGTGGAATCCCCTACAGGGGGGGACCTGCGCCCGGAGAGAGCCGACCAGGCAGGAGCACAGGCCTGGGTGTCAAGAAAAAGGCCATCGCCAAGATACCGAGAAAGCAGAACAAGCCAGCAGAGCCCCCAGCCAAGAGGGCCAGAGGGCAAGGGCCCCCAGCGGACATACCCACTGGGGTCCCAGCCTCTGGACAGCTAACCACGAGGAGGACCACCCGTCAATCTGCAAAGGTAACACTGACCACACCTCTACCTGCACCCCTGACACGCGATCGGGAGGAGGCATACTCACTGTGCAAAGGGGGGCCTACTGAAACAGACATCTATGAGCAGCGGAGACACCCCATAAGTGCAAACAAGAGACCGGACCCCCAACATAAGGTACCCACGATGAAACCCACACCTCTGTCTGAACTGGTGATCACTGCATCAAGGGGCACCCGAATACCAAGCAGGAACGGGGGGTGCCATCGAGCAGGGGGAAGACACACCACCGAGACCCTGGAGGAAGTGGAGACCCTGCCGGCAGGCCATGCTGTCGCCAGAAATACAGAAAACATAGACAGTAACAATCCTAGACTAGACAGCCTAGAAACTGTATTATTATTATTGAGCCACCCTATTCATACCATGCCCTGCCATGCCACTGAACTTCACAAGGGGCCTAGGACACGAGCCCACGAAGCACAGCATAACCACCCAGCATGGGGACTGGGCTCGGATCGGAACTCAATACACCCCTGTAGGGCACACCCCGCCCACCTCACAGTACATAATAAGGTGGGAGCACCGGAAGCCAAACTCCCACACCCCCGCTGCGACAACTGTAACAAGTTAACAAAGGAAAGCAACCGACATATAAGGCACACCATGCACCCAGACATGTCTAATATACTTAACTGCAGCTACTACGCTGACCCCCATGCCCATAAAGGTGCTACTATGCCTACCTCCGAGCACGGGCGAAACGGCCATACCATATTCAGCGAGAATGGCCACACCATATACAATTATAACGTCCCCAACGATAACCACGAAGATAAAAAAATTAACATGAGCTCAAACCACTTTTCACACCACATAACTGGCAACCCCAGCAGTAATGGTATGAACCCTACAGTAACCCTAAGAGGAACGGCCACAAATGGCCACACAGCACCCGACGGGTGGGAAGAGTTGACGAAAAACTTTGTAGGATGGCTCAACAGAGCAAGGGAAAGCGATGTGCGAAATGTCAGGACCGACCGCCAACCTTCGACCACAAGCGAATTCCTAAAACTGCTCTACGTAAAAATGATAAATTTCGCAGAACATTCCGAAACCCCCCGAAATTTTGGCACATCAACGGGACGACATATACCAGAGGGGGCCCACCAAGAAAGGGATGTCAAGGGCGTTACAACAGGGGCTTTAGGGCAGTGTAACGCTGTAACGGTTAACTCGACGGCAACACAAGCACAGTGGACGCAACGAAAACGGGTGAGGGGGGGTAGAAACAAGCACCCCGACCAGAAAATATGCCAAACAAGCAGGGGCAAGCTACATGAGCCCCCACCCTGCAAACCAAAGGGCCCCCACCACGATATAAGCACCGACCCTACTGAAACCCTACCAAATAATGGTACAACCGACTCCACACAGGCCAGCAAAATGATAGGAACGCCGAAAAACTTTGGGAATATGCTAAGAAGAGTGGGAGGCAGCCACACACAAAAAATGAGAGCAAACTGCCGACATTCGACCACAAGCGAATTCCCGAAATTGCTCTACGTAAAAACAACCTTTTTTGGGAAACACGCCCAAACGCCCCAAAATTTTTACACAACCACGAAAATACACACAAAAAACGGAGCCCACCCTGGAAAAAGTGCTAGGGGTGTTACAGAAAGGGATTTAGGGCAATGTAACGCTGTAACCATAAACTCACGAATGCGAGCAGCACCACACAACCGGAGAGCAACACGACATGGAGCAGAACCGCACTACCCAAGGGGGGCACGACACGAGGCTACCAGGCCACTATGGAACGCCGCATTTGCCATAACCCCGATACTCGCTATACTGATAATTACACTAACAACAAGTAGGAAAACTGGTCGCATGTGGGGAACACACAACACGAACAGCAACAACATAACGCGTAGCCGCAGAATACGAAGGAAACGGACCACAGCGAGGAATGCAGCGGCACGGTGGACACGACCACCCCATGGCTACAAATTACTCAGGATAATCTACCGTAACGGTAAACCCTTCCTAGTTAGAACAAGGAGACTGGAACACGCAGTAACTGCGATAAAAGAAGGCACCCCAACAAGAGGCAGACCACTAATGCGGGAGATTGAGCAAAGGATGAGGCGGCACACCCGGTGCTGGAAAACAAACATGACGGGTGGGGGGAGCCAGAACCACACGGAAATATACCCATACAACACCACTACGAAGGGACTATTCGAAAGGAAAGGCCGACTGAACATGTTCCAAATGCAGCATGCCCACTCGCTATATGAAGATAACCCATTGCCCCCCCTGGTAATAGCCACAATGAGAGAAACACTGCAACCGGGCAACAACAGAGAACCGCACACGACGAAGGCACTGCAGCTACTCGGGAACTCCCGGGGCTTCTGCATACCGGTTTGCGACGGCAAACACTGGAGGGCAGTGCTGGCCGGACCGGACAAAGGAAATGACAAACTGAAGTTCTGGATATATGACTCCTCGAATGGGAGAACCAATGCAACTTCACGCAACACCAAAAGGCTAACAACGGAAATAACCAACTGGACTGGACACTTGGCCAAGACACTCAACAAACAGGTAACAGTGGAACTGATGAATGTAGGCAACCAAAGCGCACAGGACCAATACAGCTGTGGAGTATGGGTACTGATGGCCACCGAGGCTTGGATGCACTACCAGAAAACATGCCCAGGGGGACACTGGCCCACCCACTTCAATGAGGCAGTCAGCAAATGGGGGGCCACCGACAGAACGGCGATAACCGCCTATAGAAAGTCCATACAGCTGCCAGTAAAAGAAATGATGGCCACTGCCGAGGGGCGAAGCCGGACACAAGTGGAAAGTCAGCGAGCGGCAGAAACCCCGAGGCCTGCGGAAGGCCTGAACACAAACCCAGAGGCCGGAAGACCACCACAAACCCAGGAGAGGAGAAACAATACTACTACGAAGCAACCAGGCCTGTGGGAATGGCTCCATAGATTAGCCCCCACAACACCCTCGGGTAATGACGGACAGACACCCGAGGAGCAGCAAGCACCGGGAACCCAACCAAACGAAGAATGGGAGCAAACACGGGACGAACCAACAGCACATTGGGAAAGATTCACGGACACACAACTGGATGCACCAGAGGCATGCCAGGACTCCTGTGAGTACCAAACCCCTCTCACAGAACCAATAAAGACTGACATAGGGAAGGACCGTCTACACATGCTCACATGGAATGTGGCGGGACAAAGCGATGCCTGCCTTGACCTAGCCGAGGTCATTAACACAAGAAGCCAAAACCAACAGGGCCTACAAGTAATTGTACTCACGGAAGTAAAACACGCACACGACAGTGTAATGAGAAGATTCAGAGACATGCAATACACTGCAATAGGCACCAAAACGGAGGTGCAGAAAGCAGAAGGCACGGCTGAACAGGCAATGAAAGGAGGAGTGGCAATACTCCTCGGCAACCCCTACAGCCACGCACACAACCACCATGTAGTCCCTGCGAGACACCTCGAGGGATACCTCCTACATGTGGTGCTGCACCTACCGGGAAAGGTGATGTACCATGTGCTAGGCATTTACAACCCACCAGGGGCAGAGGAGTGCAGAACCAGGGACAAAATACTCAAGTACACAACCAACCTGCTCAGGAAAACTGCGGGAAAGGCGAACGAACATGTGGTCATAGGAGGAGACCTCAATGCGAGCAACACCAGCACAGGTAGAGGAATGACAAAAACTGACAAGCAATGGGCGAAACTTGCGGAGGAGCTAGACCTCCACAATGTAGGCCCGCCAGTCGATACCACACTTAACTGGGCGAAACACAGGAACATTGACAGATGGCTTGCACCAAGGAACAAGCAGGCGCAATACGAGATGGGGGACACCACACACCTCACCCGGCACCACACGAGTGACCACGAGATGGTAAGCCTAGCAACCCTCCAGCTGGACAGCATAGGCACCCACGAACCATATGTGGACCGCGACCCCCAACCAGGGCATGTAAAGCTGAACACGCCCCTGAACAAAACACACAGGGAAACACTCCAAGGCGTCCTCCTCAGGACACACGACTATGCCAGAACCGCTGAGCTGAAACGCATAACAGAGATGGCCACACAGTGCAGGGAAGAGGACAACAGGCAAGTGGCACACGCTACCATAGACAGAGCAGGGGAAACAGTACTAAACATACTCACCGAGGCGAATAAATATGCGCTACAGGACGACGAACTGCCAACTACTACAGTTGGAGGCACCTCCAACCGAGTGGGAAAAGACCTGCTGATGAGCAAAAAGGACAGAAAGGAAAGGGACGCCGCAATACTCAAGATGCGGGAGCACAAGCAAACCAAACGACACCTACGAAACCCGCACACGGAACACTCAACCCTCAGAAGCCTGAAAGAGGGAGAAATGAAAGGCCCAACGGACAGGGACAATGCAGATGCAAAAGAGTGGGTGTCGTGGCTTACTGAGGAGGCCAAAAAAGAAAGGTCTGCAGCGCACAAGGTAGTAATACAGCACTGGAAACAAGCCAAGCAAAGACACAACAACAAAACAGTAAAGGAATACTGGAACAACCAAAAAAGATACCACAAAAGGATATATACCAAGGCACAAGAAACAGGCCATGCCCCCACAGCGAACATACAGGCTCTACAGGACAGAGAGGGCAACCTGGCTGTAGGCCACGGGAACATCGCTAACGCACTAGCAGACCACATGGCCCACTCGGCACCATACAGGATGGAGCACCGAAGTCCACCCGACTCGAAACCTCCACCATGGGAAGACCCAGCTCACAGGGAGCACCTCACAAAGATGCCAAGACCAGACCCCAGTGGGCTAGACCTCACAATAAGTAGACAGGGCTACACCAAAGCGGTACACACCCTAAACAACAACAAGGCACCAGGCCCCACCAGGACCCCGAACGAAATTCTTAAGTACATGCCAGAGGACTTCCACGATGCACTACACGCGCTCATGCTGGAAATGTGGAACAGCAAGCATGTCCCTCTCACCTGGAAAAAAGGGACATTCTGCTTCCACCACAAGAAAGGGGATGTCACCTTACAGCAAAATTACCGACCCATAGCCCTGCTGGAAGGGGTATTCAAACTATACACCTCGCAGATAGCAAACATGCTCTCCACGTTCTGCGAAACGCAGGGAATACTAGCCCAGGCGCAGGAAGGCTCAAGGGAAAAAAGGAACACACTCCGACAACTCACCAGAGTAACCAATGCGATTGAGGATGCGAATGTCTCAGGAAGAGAACTGCATGGCCTGTATGTAGACTTCGAAAACGCGTACGGCTCAGTGGACCACAACAAACTACTCCATACGATGCAGTACCTTGGAATACCCGACGAACTCACACAGGTGGTGCAGGATGTCCTAGGTACACATAGCCACGACACAATGTCCATGAACACCCGAGTAGGAGGGGAAACCTCACACAAAACTGTACAGGTGCAGAGAGGACTCCTCCAGGGAGACAGCATGAGCCCCCTCCTTTTTATAATATACCAGGAACCGTTGCTAAGATGGCTAGAGGTGGGAGAGCACGGGTACCAACACAAGTATGCAGCAGAGCAAGAAAGACTGGGCCCCCTCAGGACGACTGCAGGGGCGTTCGTCGACGACCTACTCATACTGTGCCCTACGATTCACCACATGAGGGCTCAGCTACACAAACTGCAAGCATTCTCACAGTGGAGCGAACTCCGAATTAACCTCACCAAGTCAGCCATAACCGGCATAAAAAATGGGGTCTCCATACCTGAACAACTCCATAAAGACCTCAAAATGCTGGGACTGGACGGCAAGCTAAGCCACTTCAAGGTACTCAAGCCAGACGACACGTACAAATACCTGGGAGTACTACTTGCATTCACAGGCAGGTGGGACAAGGAAAAAGAGGCCGCTAAGGAAGAGATGAACCACAGAATACAAGCTCTACTGCGCTCCCCTCTGACACCTGACCAAAAGGAATACTCCCTTCACTCCGCAATACTGGGGAAATTCAGATATGGATTACACCTAGGGCTGTACACAGCGGGCGAAATAGACGAATTCAACAAAATAATAGGGGGGGCCACAAAAAATATACAAGGCCTGCCCCGCAACGGAACGCCAAACATTTTCACCACGCAGGAAAAGGAAAAGTACGGCTTGGGAATGGTGCCACTCCAGGCAGTCTACGCCCAGTCGATTTGGAGCGGACTACTGGAGGCCATGCACAGCGAAGAAGACAAGGGGACGGTACGAGGCCCGGCTTGGAGGCAAATAAACCTAAAGTCGAGACTCAGAATGTCCCATGTCAGCAGGTCCACTAGAGGACTGGTAGAATACCACAGCACCACACGCAGGAACTGTACAGACCTCGACAAACTCTGGGGGGGGCACCAGACAAAATACAACACACTGAGAAAACTCAATGCCCTACTCAGATACAACATTACGCCCCAGGGGACGGAAGGAATGCTCAGACAACTCCAAACCCCAATACCAAAGATAATGGAACAGCTAAAAGGGGCGACCAGAAGGAAGTCCGATAAAGAAATGGAGGGAACAACAAGAAAAACGAAAGCAGGCAAAATAATTGATGGGGACATACCGATGCCACCAGACTGGCAGGCGAAGTGCACAGACCAAACTGCCAGGCTCACAGTACCCAAGGACACGCCGACGGCGATAAACTTCACAACGTGCCTCAAACTCTTCGCGCATTTCCCGGACCTAGCACTCCTCACTACCCGAGATGGCCAACATGCGATTAGCCAGGTGAACGTCAGGGAACAATGCACAGATGCAACCCTCAACACAGACCGCAGTGCCATAGCAAAAGGCCTAGCACACTTATACCCATACCTATGCGAAGCCCAACCGAGGGACATAGCGAAGCCGGGGGACTTTTACGACAATCTCACAAACAGACAGCTGAAGCAACAATACAGGAGCATGCCCAGGGAAGGGCCGCTGGACTCCCACGCAGTGCGAACCAACCTCCCACTCCTCAACTCGGAACAGCTGAGGGCAAAAATGACCGAATGGGAAGCAAGGCAGGTCCCCAGGGAAGAGATTCACAGGCAACTCTCCCTGCACCCGCTCACAAGGATTAACGAAACGGAGAATACCGGCCCGGTACCGGGGGAGGAAGAGGAAGAACCCCAGCCCCTCCACACACGCTCACAAACCAAATGGATAGATGAAATAGACCCCATGGCCGAAAAACTTGAGACAGGCTTCGAGAAAGGCCGAACGATTGACAAGCCGAAAGAGATTGTGGCAATGAGGACCCTACTCGTTGACCCAACGGACCCACACTCCCTAGTGACGCAGTACAGAACCCAGTGGAGACACTCAGAGGGGGATGACTCCTACTCGTGGAGTACAAGGGAAACCATAACCGACTACCTGAAACTAGCCAAACGAAGGGGCCAAAGCGCAACCACCTTCCCAACCCTGAACAGAAGACTGCGAGCAAGGGGCTCCCAGGTGACCCACCCCACAGGCCTCAGAGAAATACTGGCCGGGAGGCCGCACCTGGGGCAGGCCTGGCCCACACTACATGCAGGGAACCTAACACTGGACCCGACAGAAACCAACCCAGAACAAGACATTGTGGACAACAGAGAACACCACTGCCAGATACGACTGGAGGGGGAACTCGCCCACAGCTACCACAGGAATGGGAAATACATAGGCACCCTCACGAAAGAAAAGCTTCTCAGACTACACGAAAGGTACACCCAGGCAGTGGGTACCACGCACCACCAAACCCCACACCAGCGTACACTACGCACTGAATTGTGGGAGGACCACAAAATACAGGTCTCCACGTTCGAGGAGGAAATAGGGCACCTCCTCATTAGGTACTCAAGCAAAGAAGAAAAGGAGGAACGAAAAAAGAACCTGCAAAACCATTGGACATTCCCTGCCCAGATGCAAAGGGCACTACAACAGGCATTCGGAATTACCACCGAACTGTTCGCCTCACCCCTCAATGTCCACCACAACACCACAACGTATTACGCCAAGTATGACAGAGACAAGGTGTTCGGGGCCAGAGGCTCGGCCTGGACAGCAAATTGGATGAAACTGGGAGCCTACCAGTTCAACCCAGAATACACGCCACAGGACCTCAAAAAGGCACTGGACTTTGCCATAGCGGCCACCACCACACAAGAACCGGTGTTCGGGGTCGGGGTGTACCCGACATATGAGAAAACCCCGTACAGGAAGCTCTACAATGCACATGCAGGGCACCTAATACACGAACTATTGGAAATACCACAAGGCAAGTTCACATTTCTACCCCCTGACCACTGGATGGGTGCCACCCACCAACAAGCGAAACAATGCAACTGGAACCTCCGGGTGCTGATAGTGGCCAACAAAGAAGGATGGCAAGCACACTGCGGGGACCCAGACACTGCCGCAGACTGTATAAGGAGGGCACTCACAACCTGCCCGCAAAGTAAGGTCCGCACCACCTCAGCTGTCAAACAGCTGATGAGGGAGGCAAACCTACACGATGCGAATGAACCAAACCAAGAGGTACGCACCCCCAGTGTAGACTGTGTGGTGGACACAAGACCATGGCAGCGATACGAACTCCCGGAAATTAAGACAAAGGACATGACGAATGCAATGGGAAGAATGTGCAGCACAGGGCCACATTTGAGGAACGACCTCTGCCCCCAGTGCTGCAACGTACAAGCGGAAGTGGAAACTTGGTGGGAGGACAGCCACCTCCACGTGGAGGAAGGACCAGCCAAATGGGAACTCCTCCCCGGAAGCAGAGGAGGCAAATGGAACATACACCCCCCCACCGTACAACAGGTGGTGGAAGCCAACACTCTACACACCAGACTTACAAGACAGAATGACGCCCAAACAATATGGGACAAAGTGGCGAGGTCAAAGGTTGTCAGATACCCCACTGACTTCTGGCCCGAACACGAACCGGGAGCCCAAGGAAGGAGATGGGAATTGACAAGAGACCAAACAGAGGACCCCAGGAACCAAGCCCCGAGGAACACACCAACCCAATTGACATACCCCTCCCCTCTAAGGGCACACAAGGCAACCTCGTACCTTTACACGGACGGGAGCAAAAGAGAAATAGAAACAGAAGAAGGAGGCAAAGAATGGGCCTCAGGAGCTGCGGTATGGGACCCCAGGACCGGGGAAGGGGAGGCCCACATGATTCGATGGGAAGGCGAAGACCAAGAGGTGAACAGAGCGGAACTTCTCGCCATACAAAAAGCGGTGACGCTCCCGCCACCACCAAGTGGCAACGGACTCACCATTTGCACGGACAGTGCCAACTCCATTAGACAACTGGAGAGCATGAGAACGAAACCCCACAACATGGAACACCACCAGCAAAGAGACCTCCTGTATGCCATACTAGTCAACATTGAGGCATTAGTAGCAGCAGGGCACACTGTCTCACTGCTAAAAGTCAAGGCACACACGGGAATTGTGGGGAACGAAAAAGCCGACGAGGCAGCCAAACAAGCCTGTACCACGGGAACCCTCACGGAAGCGTGGGATAATAACGAGACAATAAAAGTCAAACCCATGATACAAGATGAGGACTCGAACAGCAGAGAGCTAAAAGGAAAACTCGCGGTACAAAAGTACGTAACCACACTACTCCGTGAACGGCAAGCCCAAGAGAACAGTAGACTCTCAGCAAAAATGACCGACCTCCAGGGAGAACCCTCAACCTGGACCCACCAACTGAAAACTGAGCGCAACTTCAGATGGGAGGCACACCTAGACCAAGCGCAACAAACTGAAGAGGAACAAACGACAATACGGGACCTGGTACCCAACCAGCAGCAGCAAGCCAACCAGACCCGAGACGAAGAAGACAGGCAAATAAAAGCCATGATGGAACAAACGGAGGAAGAGGAGATGCTCCTTATGCGGGAGGTGCAGGAGCACCAAGAATACCAAAAAACAGAGGGCAAAGGGGACCCCACCCGAGGAGACGAACCCGAACCCGCAGGGACACCACCCCCACCCTCCGAAGGGGAGGAAATATTTGAGGAACTCAACGAGCTCGCGGAGAGACTAGAAGTGACCCAAGAGGTACAAAATGGTGAGGAAATTTTTGACATGCTAAATGAACTCATTGAGCAGCGGGAAAAACCACAAGGGAAGCCGACAAAAGAAAGACAAGCTCACCATGACCGTGTCACAGAGGAGTCCAGAGTCCATGCAGTAATGGAGGACCCGATGCCCAGAACAAGATGGAAACAGCGAAAACACGATATGGCACACAGCAGAATGGAAAAAAGGGGCGCCCCCTCGGTTCAAGAGGGCGGGACCACAGACAGCTGGCTGAACGAAACAATGAAGCACCTCAAAGGGGACACGCCACTACACAAAGTAGCGAACGGCTTCTGGAAGAGGGCCACATTTGCGGTACGAAAAACAATACTCAAATGCAGACTGAGAATACTGCCAGCACAAGACTATGAGACGGCGAAAAACTCAGCCGGAGGAAGCGGGAAGTGCACCCTGGAAGGATGCGGACACAAAGGGGTGGACTACGCAAAGGGCTTCCTCATGAGGGTAGGGCACGCCCTAGGTGGATGCAACAACCCACAAATGCGAGGGATGTTCACGGACAGGGCAGATGCCCACGCAGATGAGCTAAAACACATACTTGACCACCATAGGAAAGGGGGATGCAAAGTACTCGCCTACACTGGAAAAAAGAGGGACCCAGGGATTAAGCCAAGGGTACTCCCAAATTACATACTCACCAGGGGGCAATGCAGACACGACGGGAAGGACAACCCAGGCAGAAACGATGGGCCCGACACAATACCGAGTTTTGTAGACATAGTCATGATAGAGGGTCTAGAAGACCTGGAGGACGGATGGGAATGCACACAACAGGAAGCACCAGCAAGGGTAAGAAACCTACACCTCATTGAAGTGGCCCACACCGATGACGAAAAATGGGGACCCAAACTCCTGGAAAAATACAAGAAATACGGACCGCTACTACAATTGCTACGCAGGCACGGATTCCGTGCCAAACTTCATGTGTTTGCAGTGGGCAGAACAGGCACGGTGTACAAACACAACCAAGACATACTCGAGCAACTTGGACTCAACAGAAAAGAGGCCACACAGGCACTACAGAGAATACACGACCTGACAGTAAACTATGCACACAGCACCTACCAGCTATACAGAAAACTCAGACAAGAAAAACAAGAGGAGGAGAAAGACAAGAACCACCCAGTATAAATTGTCCCAACATGGCCGCCACTCGTGGCGGTCCGGCCCAGAGTAGGGCCGGGGAAATCAATTTACTCATACGCCCGACGGGCGTGGTTTTTTCTTTTTTTTTTCTTTTTTTTTTTCTTTGGATGCAAAGATCCAGGAGTTCCCACATCTTCAAACAAACATTCCTCCCGCTCTCCAGAAGTTGCGAGAAAAGGGTGTCAACGGAGGAATCCTGCATTCGATATCTTAATGACCTGTAGTAAATAGATATAACATTTTAGTTTTACTGGCTGCATTGCCAACCCTCAAATCTCACCGGAGTATTTTCTTAACAAAGTACCCTTAATTTCCAAGTCCTAGCCTTGACATTAAATATGCCAATATGTGAATGCTTCAAATGTCCCAACTATTTATCTTGCTTGTTGTTGTTAATGTGCCCTTAAATTTGAGATTACAACTATACTATTCCTTTATTTGGTACTTTGCTTTAATTAAACACATTACATTCCAATTATGCTTCCAAATTATATTCACCCTGACCTTTATAACAGTTGTCGATATGGTTGGACAACATAGCAATATCTTGATTCCGTAAGTATCCCAATTAATACCCTTGTGTTCATTGCCGATGCCACTTGCTTTTCTAAACCGTTGTTATTCAATACTTCACAACATTCATTTTGCACCTCTCGTTCACTCACAATTTGATGGTAACAATGCAAAATTTAGAATTGAGGAATTTGGATTTTTCCCCACCTGTACGTTCACGTACCCCCTATAAATTTTTAAAGGTTCATTTCGCCGAAAACCAGCTATTCCAAAACGAACACTGCTTTGTGTCACGCTTTTCGAGCGTCACGCTTTTCGAGTGTCACGCTTTTCGAGCGTGACGCTTTTCGAGCGTGACGCTTTTCGAGCGTCACGCTTT
This sequence comes from Cymbomonas tetramitiformis, assembly GCA_001247695.2. Classification (NCBI taxonomy): domain Eukaryota; kingdom Viridiplantae; phylum Chlorophyta; class Pyramimonadophyceae; order Pyramimonadales; family Pyramimonadaceae; genus Cymbomonas; species Cymbomonas tetramitiformis. The sequence goes on from LGRX02005643.1 coordinate 18,522, forward strand.
TCGAGCGTCACGCTTTTCGAGCGTCACGCGTTACACCCACTCAATTTAACCCCTGTTACGCACTTTAGCGTCGTAGATGAAAACTGCGAAACGATTCGTGTGTCGTGGATAATTATGTGTCGCACGCGGCAGTATATAATTTGATATTTAGAATATTCAATACAAAGCCTCTTTATATTTAATTGGTCAATATAATTATAATATATTTTTTTTTAATTTTATTGGAATTGCACAGTGTCACGACTGTTGAGTATAAATATAACTTAGCTGTATAACTTAACACTGTAGTATTATTTTTAATATGACTTATTTAATTTTAAAAAGGGACGAAGACTTAATTGACGGTATTGGGGAAAAATCTTTAGATTGTCCCCCTCTTTGAAAAATCCGGTTTTTTATGTCACGCTTTTGTGTATAAATTTTTAAAGGTTCATTTCGCCGAAAACCAGCTATTCCAAAACGAACACTGCTTTGTGTCACGCTTTTCGAGCGTCACGCTTTTCGAGTGTCACGCTTTTCGAGCGTGACGCTTTTCGAGCGTCACGCTTTTCGAGCGTCACGCTTTTCGAGCGTCACGCTTACACCCACTCAATTTAACCCCTGTTACGCACTTTAGCGTCGTAGATGAAAACTGCGAAACGATTCGTGTGTCGTGGATAAGTATGTGTCGCACGCGGCAGTATATAATTTGATATTTAGAATATTCAATACAAAGCCTCTTTATATTTAATTGGTCAATATAATTATAATATATATATATTTAATTTTATTGGAATTGCACAGTGTCACGACTGTTGATTATAAATATAACTTAGCACTGTATAACTTAACACTGTAGTATTATTTTTAATATGACTTATTTAATTTTAAAAAGGGACGAAGACTTAATTGACGGTATAAATATTTGGATGTGGTCGACTGGACATTGACACATAAGACGTTATACGTTAGACGTATGACATGACATGAGACGCAGTCTGTCAAGCGTAAAGCTTCGAGAATGAAAGTTGATGACAATGAAATGAACGTCAGCTGTACAGTACTGTATGGGCTGGCCGAGCCCGTATCGCGATGAAAATCAAGCTGCTTCCACATTTTTTTGGGGTGTGGGGGGACTCCCCTCCGGGTGGCCGTGACCCGTAGGGGAATCGACCATGAACGTCAGCTGTATGGGCTGGCCGAACTCCGATGGAAAGCAAGCTGCTTCTCACATTTTTTTGGGGGGGGGTGTGTGGGGGAAAACCTCCCCTCCCCCCCACAGGGGTGGCCGTGACCCGTAGGGGAATCGACGGCTTATTATTTATTAAATTTTATTCTTTGACGCTTTGACGCTTTTACGCTTTGACGCTTTTCGACTGTCACGCTTTTTGCGCTCACGCCTTTTTAATTATGACAGTAACACGACATGACATGACACGACAGTAAAGCGGGAGTTTGTCACATCTTTGAAAAATCTGGTTTTTTATGTCAAACTTTTGTGTATAAATGTTTTGGGGGAAATCATAATCATTAGGTTGTCGCCCCTTTGCTGTCATTGGTAGACGCTGTCATCGTGTAGACGCTTCTTGATCGTTGTCATCATGCATGGCGCTTTCGTTCGCTGTCATCATCCATCATGCATGACGCTTTTTGATAATCATCGTCAGCGTCATGCGTCGCTATCGCTGTTTGATCTGTCACGCTTTTTATAATAAATTTAAAATAAATAATTTATAATATAAAACCTGTTTAAATATTTGGATGTGGTCGCCAAGGATCGCCGCGATCTAGTTAACCGCTTACCGCACGTCGCCGTGTTTATTTGGTCACCCGGTTTATCATAGTCACGATCCATCATTTTCTTTCTTTGTTCTGACATACGTTGTATCAACCCCATACCAATAAGTCCCCCACTATTCCTTGTCACACCCCTAACGACCACCCCCTCCCCGCGCCCCGCCTTACACTGCGACCACATTACAACCACTTCCCTCTGTCCACATGTGGGCCTCTCAGTGTCTATTAACCATAGACCACTCACGATATCTAGAACAAATTTCACATCAAAATTTACAACCAATCGATGATCAAATATGATCGAATATTTAAACAATGAATCACAACTATCTTTGAGATTTGAATAGTACAACACAATTTGATTTGATTTGTTTGTTCACCAATTGCAATTGACAACATATTACTATGAAATCAGCTTGAGATTTGAAAGATGAACAATTTCGCTTCATCTTTGGTTCAAAATGAAACATATTTGTTTGGCCAATCACATCGATTGATACATGAATAATTGATGAAATCAGAGTTTGCTCAAAGTTTGCTCACTTCGGAGGACATGCAATCGATCAGGATAACTTCCTGAAATCACTTCGTGTTGAAGAGCTGAGGGTCAGAAGACTTGCTATCACATCATTGGATGCAAAGATCCAGGAGTTCCCACATCTTCAAACAAACATTCCTCCCGCTCTCCAGAAGTTGCGAGAAAAGGGTGTCAACGGAGGAATCCTGCATTCGATATCTTAATGACCTGTAGTAAATAGATGACATTTTAGTTTTACTAGCTGCATTGCCAACCCTCAAATCTCACCAGAGTATTTTCTTAATAAGGTAACTTTAATTTCCAAATCCTAGCCTTGACATTAAATATGCCAATTGGTGAATGCTTCAAATGTCCCGACTATTTATCTTGTTTGTTGTTGTTAATGTGCCCTTAAATTTGAGATTACAACTATAATATTCCTTTATTCGGTACTTTGTTTTAATTGATAACATTACATTCCAATTATGCTTCCAAATTATATTCACCCTGACCTTTAGATTAACAGTGTCAATATGGTTGGACAACATAGCAATATCTAGTTCCGTAAGTATCCCAAATAATACCCTTGTGTTCATTGCCGATGCCACTTGCTTTTCTAAACATTTGTTATTCAATACTTCACAACATTCCTTTTGCACCTCCGCGTTCACTCACAATTTGATGGTAACAATGCAAAATTTAGAATTGAGGAATTTGGATTTTTCCCCACCTGTACGTTCACGTACCCCCTATAAATATTTGGATGTGGTCGACTGGACATTGACACATAAGGCGTTAGACGTATGACATGACATGAGACGCAGTCTGTCAAGCGTAAAGCTTCGAGAATGAAAGTTGATGACAATGAAATGAACGTCAGCTGTACAGTACTGTATGGGCTGGCCGAGCCCGTATCGTGATGAAAATCAAGCTGCTTCCACATTTTTTTTTGGGGGTGTGGGGGACTCCCACTGGGGTGGCTGACCCGTAGGGGAATCGACCATGAACGTCACCGTATAATGGCCGAACTCCGATGGAAAGCAAGTCGCTTCTCACATTTTTTGGGGGGATGTGGGGGGAAACCCCCTCCCCCCCACAGGGGTGGCCGTGACCCGTAGGGGAATCGACGGCTTATTATCGTTATTAAATTTTATTCTTCTTTATTGGGTGGGACTTGGGTGCACGAACGTATATCTTGTAACCGCCGCGATCTAGTTAACCGCTTACCGCACGTCACCGTGTTTATTTGGTCACCCGGTTTATCATAGTCACGATCCATCATTTTCTTTCTTTGTTCTGACATACGTTGTATCAACCCCATACCAATAAGTCCCCCACTATTCCTTGTCACACCCCTAACGACCACCCCCTCCCCGCGCCCCGCCTTACACTGCGACCACATTACAACCACTTCCCTCTGTCCACATGTGGGCCTCTCAGTGTCTTTTAACCATAGACCACTCACGATATCTAGAACAAATTTCACATCAAAATTTACAACCAATCAATGATCAAATATGATCGAATATTTAAACAATGAATCACAACTATCTTGAGATTTGAATAGTACAACACAATTTGATTGATTTGTTTGTTCACCAATTGCAATTGACAACATATTACTATGAAATCAGCTTGAGATTTGAAAGATGAACAATTTCGCTTCATCTTTGGTTCAAAATGAAACATATTTGTTTGGCCAATCACATCGATTGATACATGAATAATTGATGAAATCAGAGTTTTCTCAAAGTAATTTCAACCATCAAATTGATATAAAATGCAAATATTTGTTGATACGCTACAAATGTAACACATTTGACAATTGGCATGCTTTGATGACGACATTTGGCGATCATTATGGCCACACACATTTTACTAAATTTGTGACAGTGCCCCTATGTATCAACATATAAATTATCAACGACTCTTATTGTTATCATTTCTGAATTCAAAAATATACATCAAAGCAACTTTAACTTCAACATGTCTCAATTTTCCAAAACTTGGTTTGGCACCCTGAAGACTAAGTTTGAGAACGATGAGGACCTATCCAGTCTTAAATTCCGTGTTTTTGCTATATGCGAAAGCAAATCACGCAGCTTATCACGTACCAAAGATAAGCAACCCGTGGTATCTGTCACTTTTAGAGATGCCCCTGGCAACGTTCTCATGGCCACTGGGTGGAGGCTCATGGCTGGGGCAACCCTACAGGACGTAGCTCCCCTGCTGGAGCACGTGGAAGTGGGCAAGCTGTACGACATTTACATGTCCTCCGAGACATTTTACAACTTGAGCCTGGCCTCGAGCTACGAGCTGTCCAGGAACATCGCGGACATCTCTGGCGCTGTCCAGACCCTGGAGGCCATTGTGGAGGTCACGAAGGACCTGCCCCATGCTTTTATCAAAGAATGGGGGCTACCTTCAACCTGGATCAGCAATCGCCAGGTTCTCACTATCGACAGCGATAGTGAGGACGAAGATTACGTCACCCCTCCTCCCCCACCACCAAAAAGGCGCAAAGGCAAGGGCAAAGCCAAGATCGCCTTGCCATTTCCTGATGGCGCAGGTAAATTATAATTGTCTATTTGTCTGTTGGGTTCAATGTGGCTCTGAACAGAATAATTCTGTTGTATATTTACTAAAAATGTTTCGTTTTTGTGCTTGATTGTGCAGGTGCTTCGTGCGCTGGCGCAAGCGAGGCACCTACTGGTGCTGCACCCATGTATCTTACCATGGTTGCACCACCCGTTGGCGATGTTGGCGATCCCATTCCTGAAGAAGTCCCTGCTGGTGCTGGCGATATTGCACCTATTGGCCAAGCGCCTAATGTTGCACTTACTGCTGCACCTACTGAAGATGTTGCAATGGCAGTTGGCGCTGGCGAGACTGGCGCTGGCGTTGGCGCTGTTGACGCTGGCGCTGTTGACGCTGTTGACGCTGACGCTGACGCTGTTGCTACTGGCGCGATCGTGAACATGGAAGCAGCGCCTGGCGCTGTAACTGCAGCTAAGAAAGGAAAAAAGACCAAGGCAAAACAGAACTAGACTAGTAGTATAGTATCTGTTGTGATGTTGTGAGCGAAAGTAGTTGACAATCATGTTACCTTGATACCCTTCTATTTTGCTCCTTTGGTTTACAGGTGGCGCCAGAGACATTCCGGCTTTTGGTGTGGTCATACCGTTCTCTAAGCTTTCAACAATTCAGAAAGCCAGAGCCCTCAGAGATAGTCTTGACCTCAAGCGTGTCGTCGACGAGGAATTGTATGCTGTAATCTGGAGGGATGGCAACCTCACTCACATCCTACAAAATCAGATTGTATCATACCGATTGGCAGGTTCAAACATGTCAGGCATACCTAGCAGTAGTGCACTGCCTTTTTTCAAATCGTTTCGTACTGACAAACACAACAATCCTCTCTTTGGACCTCACTTCGGAGGACATGCAATCGATCAGGATAACTTCCTGAAATCACTTCGTCTTGAAGAGCTGAGGGTCAGAAGACTTGCTATCACATCATTGGATGCAAAGATCCAGGAGTTCCCACATCTTCAAACAAACATTCCTCCCGCTCTCCAGAAGTTGCGAGAAAAGGGTGTCAACGGAGGAATCCTGCATTCGATATCTTAATGACCTGTAGTAAATAGATATAACATTTTAGTTTTACTGGCTGCATTGCCAACCCTCAAATCTCACCGGAGTATTTTCTTAACAAAGTACCCTTAATTTCCAAGTCCTAGCCTTGACATTAAATATGCCAATATGTGAATGCTTCAAATGTCCCAACTATTTATCTTGCTTGTTGTTGTTAATGTGCCCTTAAATTTGAGATTACAACTATACTATTCCTTTATTTGGTACTTTGCTTTAATTAAACACATTACATTCCAATTATGCTTCCAAATTATATTCACCCTGACCTTTATAACAGTTGTCGATATGGTTGGACAACATAGCAATATCTTGATTCCGTAAGTATCCCAATTAATACCCTTGTGTTCATTGCCGATGCCACTTGCTTTTCTAAACCGTTGTTATTCAATACTTCACAACATTCATTTTGCACCTCTCGTTCACTCACAATTTGATGGTAACAATGCAAAATTTAGAATTGAGGAATTTGGATTTTTCCCCACCTGTACGTTCACGTACCCCCTATAAATTTTTAAAGGTTCATTTCGCCGAAAACCAGCTATTCCAAAACGAACACTGCTTTGTGTCACGCTTTTCGAGCGTGACGCTTTTCGAATGTCACGCTTTTCGAATGTCACGCTTTTCGAATGTCACGCTTTTCGAGCGTACGCGTTACACCCACTCAACTTAACCCCTGTTACGCACTTTAGCGTCGTAGATGAAAACTGCGAAACGATTCGTGTGTAGTGGATAAGTATGTGTTGACGCGGCAGTATATAAATTTGATATTTAAATATTCAATACAAAGCCTCTTTATATTTAATTGGTCAATATAATTATAATATATATATTTCTAATTTTATTGGAATTGCACAGTGTCACGACGTCACGACTGTTGATTATAAATATAACTTAGCACTGTATAACTTAACACTGTAGTATTATTTTTAATATGACTTATTTGATTTTAAAATAAGACGAAGACTTAATTGACGTTATAAATATTTGGATGTGGTCGACTGGACATTGACACATAAGACGTTAGACGTATGACATGACATGAGACGCAGTCTGTAAAGCGTAAAGCTTCGGGAATGAAAGTTGATGACAATGTCATGAACGTCAGCTGTACAGTATGGGCTGGCCGAGCCCGTATCGCGATGAAAATCAAGCTGCTTCTCACATTTTTTTTTGGGTGTGGGGGGGGAGAACCCTTCCCCCGCCCCCCACAGGGGTGGCCGTGACCCGTAGGGGAATCGACGGCTTATTATTTATTAAATTTTATTCTTTGACGCTTTGACGCTTTTACGCTTTTCGACTGTCACGCTTTTTGCGCTCACGCTCTTTTTAATTATGACAGTAACACGACATGACATGTCACGACAGTAAAGCGGGAATTTGTCACATCTTTGAAAATCTGGTTTTTTATGTCAAACTTTTGTGTATAAATGTTTTGGGGGAAATCGTAATCATTAGGTTGTCGCCCCTTTGCTGTCATTGGTAGACGCTGTCATCGTGTAGACGCTTCTTTGTCGTTGTCATCATGCATGACGCTTTCGTTCGCTGTCATCATCCATCATGCATGACGCTTTTTGATAATCATCGTCAGCGTCATGCGTCGCTGTTTGATCTGTCACGCTTATTATAATAAATTTAAAATAAATAATTTATAATATAAAACCTGTTTAAATATTTTTATGTGGTCGCCAAGGACACATCAGACATGAGAATTGAGACTCAGTGACACGCAAATCTGCGAAAATGAAGGTTGATGACACTGTCATGAACGTCGAACCGTATGAGCTGGGCCCATGGCCGCTTACATTACATTTTTATTTTTGGGGGGAGAGGAAGGGGGGCTTCGCCCTCTTCTCACTGGATTGAAATGTGTTGGGGGTGTTGGATGCTGGATGTTTGGTCGGGGGAGGAGGGGGGATGGGGGCGGGGCTCCCCGGTCAATGCCATCGCATGCCTCGATCACAATTGGCCGGGTGGGGCTTGGGTGCACGAACCTATATCTTATAACCGCCGCGATGTAGTTAACCGCTTACCGCACGTCACCGTGTTTATTTGGTCACCTGGTTTATCATAGTCACGATCCATCATTTTCTTTCTTTGTTCTGACATACCTTTTATCAACCCCATACGAATAAGTCCCCCACTATTCCTTGTCACACCCCTAACGACCACCCCCTCCCCTCGCCCCGCCTTACAATGCAACCACACCACAACCCCTTTTGCCCTCTGTCCACATGTGGGCCTCTCAATGTCTGTTAACCATAGACCACTCACGATATCTAAGACAAATTTCACATCAAAATTTACAACCAATCAATTATCAAATATGATCGAATGTTTAAACAATGAATCACAACTATCTCGTTGAGATTTGAATAGTACAACACAATTTGATTTGATTTGTTTGTTCACCAATTGCAATTGACAACATATTACTATGAAATCAGCTTGAGATTTGAAAGATGAACAATTTCGCTTCATCTTTGGTTCAAAATGAAACATATTTGTTTGGCCAATCACATCGATTGATACATGAATAATTGATGAAATCAGAGTTTGCTCAAGGTAATTTCAACCATCAAATTGATATAAATGCAAATAATTGTTGATACGCTACAAATGTAACACATTTGACAATTGGCATGCTATGATGACGACATTTGGCGATCATTATGGCCACACACATTCATCTAAATTTGTGACAGTGCCCCTATGTATCAACATATAAATTACCAACGACTCTTATTGTTATCATTTCTGAATTCAAAATATACATCAAAGCAACTTTAACTTCAACATGTCTCAATTTTCCAAAACTTGGTTTGGCACCCTGAAGACTCGATTTGAGAACGATGAGGACTTATCCAGTCTTAAATTCCGTGTTTTTAACCCCTGTTACGCACTTTAGCGTCGTAGATGAAAACTGCGAAACGATTCGTGTGTGGTGGATAAGTATCACGGGGAGCCCAATCTTGCCACCCCCACTGTAAGGGGGGGGCACAGTGGGTCTCCTGTCTGTCACCCCTCAGCCCGATGTGTCACCAGTGTCCGTTGTCACGTGTGTCACGGTGTGCTATAAAACACCTGACTCAGTATTTTATATAATCTTAGTATCCGAGAACACCCGCCCCTGCGAGACTGTTCTGCACACACGCATTCGAGCATATATATCGACATATATATATCTCACTTCTTGTCAGGTTATCGGCCACCACTTGTGGGTGTTCGTTTGTTGCTTTGGATCCCTGGAGAGCACGCCGATTCTCCTTGTAACCGCCGCACGCCGCCGGCAACTGACGCACGTCGCCGTCAGCAACCACATCTAGACCTCGGCCACCGTTGAAGATCGCGGCCGCGTGCAAAATTTTATCACCAAACCGTTGGCAATTTGGGCTGGAGTTGAGCCCCGTTGTTTTTACGCATTTTCCAACATTACCGACTACGTGCTTCCAACTCTGGACAGCAGCGCCCGTACCGTGGCGAAACTGGCTTACCGCACGTTATTTTTGACCTCACCGCCGTTTTCCTCGTCGAATTTCACCCCAATTTGGCTTTTGCATCGCCCGATTTGGTTAATTTTACGAAGAGTTACGTTGTAGACACGCACCCAAACGCGCCCTCGCCTTTCTGGAC
>LGRX02005644.1:0-26130 GCA_001247695.2 Cymbomonas tetramitiformis
GGGGGCAGGAACGGGCTTTCGGCTTACGCGTTCGCTGAGGAGGCCGAGAACTCGGTGTTGGCGGCCAAGTTCCAGCACGCCATCGACCACGACGACGCTGAGGAGTTCGACGCCCTTTGCATGCTCGCGGGCGGCAAGCCGGACATCTTCGCCGACCTCTTCGCGTGCTCTTTCTGCGAGGAGGACGGTGAGGCATTGGTGTACGCTATCACTGAGTTCACGGACTTGGCACGCAGCGCTGGGACATCTACTTTCAACGTCAACACCTTCACCGCCAACGTGCCGGTGGTGTCGGAGCCGGCCAAGCACTCTCCCGCCGCGTCGGTTGAGTCGGACGAGGAGTGGACCGGCCCGCCCAACCCCGTGTGCCCGCCCGTCACCCGCACGTTCGCTGACTTCATCGCGAGCACGTGATTCACGGTGGAGGCGCCCGACGAGCCGTCCGTGAACATGAACATGCTCTCCGCTGTCGAGGTGCCGGAGAGCGGCGCTGACTACGAGCCAGAGGCGTACGCATCGAGTGACTCCGACGACGAGGGCGCTCCGATTGAGCATGCGCCGCCACGGTATGGCTGTGGGAGGAGCATTCCCGGTTTGGGTCGCTCTTTCTTAACTTCTTCCTTGGTGTGCGCACTCTTTGTCATTTGTGCTACCGCCGCGCCACCCACCGCGTCCGGTGTCGGTGGTGCTAATGCACACGCACGCGCGGCTCCACCGGTCGGTGATGGTGCTGCATGGGCTGCCTCGGCAGTCCCGACTACGGCGACTGCGCCGCCTGCACCTTTCCGTGGCATGCTGGGCGACGCGGTGGGTGGTGCAGTGCCGGATGCTATACCGCCGCGGAGACAGGCGCGGTATCGAGAGCTGCGACAGGGAGTCCGCTTCTACGGCTTTCTCCCGCTACCGCCGGAGCTCGTGGATCCTGATCCGCCGGTTCCCTCTTCACCACCTTACTCGCAGCCGCCGTACTCGTCCGAGGACGAGGCACCGAGCATTGAAGGCTCGGCAACTGACTTTGATGATTCCTTAATTTCTTCCACGCATGATTTACCACCGGCCCCGGAGGCCGGCAACTACTGCACCCTCACGCTGCTCCGAGCTGGCCGACCGGTTTCTGGCACACCTAGTGGCTGAAGATTGCTTTCACCGTGCCTGCCTGGAGATTAGCTCGTGATTCGTAGCTTTCTAGATTTGCAGAAGAGCTCCTTCAATTTGAGCTGTGTTTAGGGTTTTGGCACTAACAATGTATCTAGCAGACCTTGTTGTGAGCTGGGACCGCCCTGACCAAGAGTACAGGTCCCCACTAGTGCGGTTGTTTCCTCCTGAAGATGAGTAGGGAGTTTGTTACTAGTTTCTCACACTAGCTCCGGTCACCACTCTAGGTGGTGTGCTGGATTTGACACTGTGGCACCCGAAACTGTCACATGTCACTTCCTATAGTCGGTAGGCTGGGTGACCGTCACCAGTAGCAGTGAAACACCCGTTAGGTATTTATGTTATCTCTACTTTTATCAATCACTCTTTACCGTTATGATATCGTAACCCTCAACTCAGGGTTTATCTCACTAGCTTGATATATATTACAGCAGACCTATATATCTAACACGTATCAATGCACATGGCCAGATTAGAGGAGTGTACAGTTGTTTCAATAGTTATGTCACACCTAGGAGCAGAATGGGGAACACACGATGTGATATTTGTGCCAATCCATGTTTATTTACATTGGACATTGGGTGTTTTATATCCGAAGGAGCAGAGAGTCGAATACTTCGATTCCTTACATCACCAGCAGCGGAAAACCTTCATGGTGGAATGTTTAAAACGCAATCTTTGTGAGCAAACCAACGCAACTGGGCAAAGGCATCGAGCGAGTCACGTGGACATCGCCGAAGACATGGTGCACTCGCGTGATCTTACTAGTAGCCAGCAACGAAATTCTGTTGATTGCGGTGTATTTTTGTTAGCAAACCTGCATGCGATCGCCAACGGGATTAGCCATGATGAAGTGAAAGAGGAAGACATGGAAAAACGCAGATTGCACATGATTAGAGAGATGCGCTTAGGTTGGCAGGCGGCAATGTAAGCAAGGCATGTATATAAATGTAAATGTGTGTGTGGCATGCATTATTTTGGGGTAGGATTGTTGGTGTTACACGTAAACACGTGTTTCAGAAATGTGACCGTGGCAAGGAGAGCGTGGGCAAGTCCCCGACTACACAAAGGTATCGGGTTGGCAGCCCAAAGTTTGTGTGGATCCTTCCTTGTGCGCTTGTGGCGGGCCATGGGCATTCCAAGCAAGGAGGCAACTTTCTTGATTCAATCCTTAGCCACACACCGTGGAAAGCAAGGGGGGTTGAGTAGCGGTGTTAAGCGGCAATTATAGGATGAATACCCTTCCAGAGGGTTGTCTATTTGGGAGGAATGCCCGTCACTTGCCTGAGTACACTTAATAATGGATAAGATGAGTATAGATAGGGCCGAGGGGAGGGGAAGGGATGGGGGTGCATGCATAACTTGCAATGAAGTGCCCTGAATTGAAAGTTCAGGGCCTGAAAATGATAGTTCAGGGCCTGAAATGATAGCTCGGGGCTTAAAAATTCATTTTCAGGGCCTAGAATTCACTTTCAGGCCCTGAACATGCATTTTCAGGGCCTAGAATTCACTTTCAGGCCCTGAACATGCATTTTCAGGGCCTAGAATTCACTTTCAGGCCCTGAACATGCATTTTCAGGGCCTAGAATTCACTTTCAGGCCCTGAACATGCATTTTCAGGGCCTAGAATTCACTTTCAGGCCCTGAACATGCATTTTCAGGGCCTAGAATTCATTTTCGGGCCCTGAAAATGCATTTTCAGGGCTTAAACTGAATTTTCAGGGCCTGAATAAAGTTCAGCCCCTGAATAAAATACAGCCCCTGAATAAAAATACGTTTTGAATAAAAGTTATTATTTGAATAAAATACCACAGCCCCGAATAAAATACAACCGAATAAAAATACAACCGAATAAAGTTCGTCAACAATGAGAAAATGCATCCCTTGAATAAAGAAGTTCATTTTGAATGAAAATACCCCTTGAATAAAAGTTCAGCCCACGAATGAAAGTTCGGCCATTGAATAAAAGTCTAGGGGTAGTATACTACCTCTTGTACTGGGGTAGTATACTACAAACAGCCCCTGAATACAAGTTCAGCCCCTGAAGAAAAATTCAGCCCCTGAATAAAAGTTCAGCCCCTGTATAAAAGTTCAGCCCCTTGAAGAAAAGTGAAGTAGAGCGAAAATACAGCCCCTGTACAGGGGCTGTATTTTTGTACAGGGGGAATGAGAATATAATTGCAAGCAGTATAAAAAACGAAGAGTGAAGCAAAAATACAGCCCCTGAACAAAAAAATACAGGGGCTCCTTAAGAGTGCAAATTGAAAAGTACAGGGGCTGTATTTTTGTAGAAACAAGATATAAATATTTCCGGGGGTATGAGATTTTTTCAAAAATGTATAAAATCGAAAATACAGGGGCTGAACTGAAATACAGGGGCTGTATTTCAAAAACAGTCCCTGTATTTAAAATACAGCCCCTGTATTTAAAATACAGCCCCTGTATTTAAAATACAGCCCCTGTATTTAAAATACAGCCCCTGTATTTAAAATACAGCCCCTGTATTTAAAATACAGCCCCTGTATTTAAAATACAGCCCCTGTATTTAAAATACAGCCCCTGTATTTAAAATGCAGCCCCTGTATTTAAAATACAGGGTAAAAAAAAGGGTCAAAAATACAGGGTCAGTTTTTTATCGTAACAACCCCCCAACTCCCGGATGTACTCCGCAGCTCAGTCGACCCCTACGCGTGTTCCTCCACGACGAGCTGTCCCACAAACTACCGTTACATGAGTCTTATGAACTTGGTGCAGGTGCCCAACCAAACTTGGTCGGGCGATCCGCCAGTGCTGAACGTGACCACGAGCTTCCGCTCCGCGGACAGTTTGCTGAACGCGCCGGCGGTCGGGGATGCCAAACATTACGCGCACCCCGTGGCGAGCAACTTCTACTACACGTCCCGCTCGACCTACAAAGCGCAGAGCACAAGCAACAATTACGCGGCGTGCCTCAATTATCAGATGGGACACAACTTGACGGATCGCTACCGACACGATTGGCCCCGGTACAACAACATCCTAGCGTCGGGCACGAGCGCGCGTTTGGCTGAGGCTATGAACGGGCGATCGTTCACGTTTAGCTTTTGGACCATGCTGGACGGCAAAGGCGATTACACCACGCCGAACACCTTCACGGTGGCCTATACGGTAGTGCGCGGCCCCGTTCTAATCAGAACGTCCCTGTTGCTCCGCATAGGGTATTTCTTTCGTACTCGCAAAGTTTACGGTAAGTTAAGGTTCCGCCCAAAACGTGACCCATGCGCCAACGAAAGATCGGTCCGCATACGAAGATCCGATGGAATCCAATCGTGAACTTGCCTTGTGGAAACTTGAATTTAAACTTGCTACTTCCATTTGCACAAGGAAAGCTTTCGAAGTTTCGATGAGCCCCCCCTGAAGTTAATGAGGGGTTTAGATACTCTCGCAAGAGGTTACGCGCTAGAGCTTCGGCCGTTGCGTAGCCGATCGCGATTTTCGACACGGCGACGACAAGCGTGGGATGGAAAGCAACTACCTCCGGACCGTACCTAGTGCGACACCGCAAACAATTGAAAAGGAAAGGGCAATGTGTGATATATATATGCAGGTCCTCAATTTTAATGCTTGATGATGGTACAAATTAGCCGCACACCTGCATGTAGCAACCTTAGGTGGTGCCTCTTGGGAATATTTGAGCACAATATCGCAAAATGTTGCACATGCGGAAAACGAAATCCGTACACAGTACAAATCGCTTCTTAGGGGTTAATGCATGTTATTTTGTATGTTTATGTGAATAATGTCTCACGAGACTGGTACCATGTTGAACAGTTGTGATTAAACAAGTTATTAGTGAGGGGGGTGCCGCAATGCAAGTGTGCCACATTAAGATGGACAAGTCATGAATTCTGATATCTTAGGGACGGATACATTATTGCCATTGAAAGTCATAATAAATTGTATGTTGTGCTGTTGTACACATAGACTGCACCTTTCCAACCGGAGTCGTAATGCTGCATAGAAGCAACCGCTAGATTCTTGCTATTCAACTTCACCATGCTTCCGAACCACGTATATTGTGTTGGATGTGGATTATCGATCTTTGCGACATAGTAAGTCATATCAGAGTCGGCTTCATATATATAAACAGCACCTCTCCAACGATCAAATCCAGCAGCCCCAACTGCCAGAAAGGAGTGAGACCATGAAAGACTTCGCCCGAACCACGCATAGTAAGGATAGCGAAGAGCACTATCGCTAGGTGCTGTAAGGGCCCGAGCAAATGTTGCGTGAGCTTTTGAGGGGTCCAAAAGATAAATTAGCACGACCTCAGAACGAGTTCCAACTGCCAAGTGGGTCTCGGATAAAGCTATCAAGTTTCCAAAATAATGGATATCCACATCTGCCGTCGGGTTTGTAAGTTTTTGTGTGTGGTTTATAGAACTTGTCAGCGGAGAGATCGAATATAAATACACTGCCCCAGAATTGCTATCGCCTGACTGAGGAGCTCCAACCACCAGCGTTGCACACATAACTTCCACCGTCCAGCCAAAAAAGTCTGCGGAATTATCGCTGTCGTGTGCTGTGATATCTTGTGTGTGCATATAATCGTTGTTGGTATCGGCGTCATATGAATACACATGCACCACACCTGCTGGATTTGCTTCATTTCTGTTGAAGGATCCCAACAATAGGTGTTTTGAGTCCAGGGCAACGGTGCTGAAATCTCCTAAGCACGACCCACCGTTAGACGAGACCTCGGCGCAAAACACGCCGTGCGAGATTTTCAACTCTTGGCTGAGTGTAAACTCTCCAGTTCCGGAATCAAAAGAATATATGTAAGTGATGTTGGAAACTGGAGCTGTGATGGCGAGGTGCTCTGAAGATATTGCCACACTTGTCCCAAAATCCCGACATCGTGACGTGTTGTCCGGTGATTGTATTGTCTGACGCAATGTGTACAAATGAGTTTCCGAGTCGTAGGCATAGATTTGCACTGGACAACTTTCAGAGCTCTCCCATCCATATGCTCCCACTGCTATGTGGGTAGATGACATGGATATACTGTTTCCGAAGAAGCCACCCCCAGAGGATTCGGGAGTTAGATGTTGCAAATCTGTTCCCATCCAGGCCTGTTCGTCGACGCTCGAGGCTTCGCATGCTAGGACCGGAAACTCGCAGGAGCGCCCATAGTAACTGCTCTTGCACACGCACCTCCAACCTGTGACATAATAAAGCAACTTGTCAGTGCCCTGCTCAGCACAGATGGGTGGCATCAATGCGTCCTTCAAAGCCTGCATTTCCTGCTCGTGCTCCTCAACGCTCATCATCTTCTTCCCGGCAACAAATAGACCGTCGTTATAGCTCACCCTCAGGGTCTCTGTTTCCCCGCGGTCAGGTAGGGTGGTAAACATCAGGATGCGCTCATAGCTCGAGCGGATTTTCGAGGAAGTCTCTCCAGAAGATTCCGTCCTGGAAGAGCACGTTGCACTCGCACGTGTACTTCGTATCACATTCAAGGAATTCCAGAGAAAACATATCCACAACACTGCAACCGAGACTTTTGATTCTCGCATCGAGTCACACTCGTAACTCAAATTTGCGACGTTGCGTGTCGGTGCCTTACAGGGGTTTTTTTCGCAGGCCCGAGCGCATCAGGATACTAGCTAGACGTAGAGCTCTACAGTAATCGTTTACAGAATGCCATTCTGTTCCAGCGCAGGATAAACGTAGCGGAAAGAGTGAAAGTTTTGCGAAGCTTAGGATAGGTTTGCGCAAGAGGACATACTAGATACTTAGATTTGTTTACATAACCGTGTGGTCCTCAGGGGGGTAGAAATCTCTTGAAATTCGCCTGAAACCCTGAATCGCAAACCCATATATCCGCAGCGGACTGATCAGAAGTGAGATTCTATGGCTGGTGGGGGATATATACAGTACAGTATACAGTACTGTATGGGTAAAGGTAGATGCGCCGGAGGTTCACGGAACATGACAGACGTCATCGTGACTGTCATGTGACGGAATCACAGGTTCGATGAGACACAGCCGGCGCACCGGTTTTTTTTAATTCATTTCTTCATTTCTGATTTCATGCCAAGCCCATCGATCACGCGATTTGTTGTGACACTATTTTCGTACTCTTAACTCTATCGTTCGCGGTCCGTTGAGCTTGACCACGCTAAGAAAGAAGGATGGCGCCTACATGTACATCCGTCAGATGTACAATCCTTCGCCTAACAGGGCGAGCAGTCTGTGAGGCTGCTATGGTTGCCCACGCTTTGACCCTGGGGGGCTCAGGGTAACACATCACATTAAGAAATACCCCCAGACTCTGTTTCAGGTCCTGGGGGGTTGGACCCCCTAGCCTCGATATTTTGCCTTGGAAGTCGGATCCTATCCCCCCGGCAGACCAACACGCGCGGCGGGGGCCCAACCGCGGCGCGGCGGGTCCCAACACGCGCGGCGGGGGCCAACACGCGCGGGTCTTTACGCCCGGCGGGGGCCAACGACACGCGCGGCGGGTCCCAACACGCGCGGCGGGGGCCAACACGCGCGGCGGGTCCCAACACGCGCGGCG
Organism: Cymbomonas tetramitiformis; assembly: GCA_001247695.2. Classification (NCBI taxonomy): domain Eukaryota; kingdom Viridiplantae; phylum Chlorophyta; class Pyramimonadophyceae; order Pyramimonadales; family Pyramimonadaceae; genus Cymbomonas; species Cymbomonas tetramitiformis. Next base: position 7,715 of record LGRX02005644.1, read on the forward strand.
GGGGCCAACACGCGCGGCGGGTCCCAACATGCGCGGCGGGGGCCAACATGCTGGAGTCAGTGCACCGTAGGTCATAACTTGCATGACTCCGTTCGACTGTACCAATACTCGTACAGTACTTGGTGACAGATACCTAGGTCACAAATGCATTATATATTCGTTTATCTTTATAATCAATTTACACTTGTATGAGAACCTTTCCGTGACCACCCGATATAATACGGTATATTATATCTCACAGGTTATGGGGTATTACCCCGCTTTTCTCACTGCTGACTTTGCCATGATTGGCTAAGCTTTTCCGCTTGGCGGGGCTGCGAGAACAGGGGTTCCGCTCGGTGAAAACGAACTGGCTAAGCTCCCATAAACTGCTGAGATTCAGTAGTTCAGTATCACGTATGACGTATGACAGTGACAGTGACATTACAGTGACTTCCTACCTGTACTCAATAGTTCGACTTCGGTAGCTTAGACTGTGACACACGATATGATTGCCTAGTGACGGCCTCAGAGCTTAGATAGACTGAGAGTCGTGTATTCATATCTATCTTTTGATATACCCGATTGCCTCGCTCAAACCCTACGGCGTTCAGCGTTTTCACTGTGTCACTAGGACATTCTAGTATAAACAGTCCGGCCGAGTGCTTTTATCATGCATCTCGGAAACCCGGATAATACGAAATAATGACTGACAGTACAGTACTATTGTACTGTCATCCTAGCTACTAGCGGAGTCACGGTTCCGATCAGAGACAGGTCAGGCTAGGGGCTATCAGAGCCCATAATAATAACCCTGAACCTAAAGTCCAGCACACCACCCGGAGTTGTGACCGTAGCTAATAGGGCTAGGCAAGCGGAGCTAACTAAACAGATAACAAACAGCACTTCACTGGAAACATATATACTTTTAGCTGGGTGCCCGGGGACTCGTCCCGGCACAACCCACCACTGCGGCTAAGGCTAATCACACCTCCAGGATTTGAAATAAACCAATCTAGCCACTGTAAAGCTGGTCGGCAGAGCCGAGTTCAGCAGACGGATCCCAAGGCAGGAAAACATCCGAAGTAAGTTGAGAAGAGACATCATAAATGTTGACACCACCAGACCCAAGTGGGTCAGGCGGATCCCAGAGTGGAATGGCAAAATCATCAGACTGGTAAGTAGCCGAGGTCGATTGAGAAAAGACCCGCGGCACATCCTGCAGCGGCAATGACGAAACAGTAAGCACCGTAGGCGGGTTAAGAGAATCCAGTAGTGCTTCATGGGACCGTAGTGAATCGTAGCCGTAAGTGGCTCCGGGCTCAACCAGGCCCCTGACACCACCGCCGACCACGAGGGTCGGCATCGCCGTAGCACTGAACAGAAACGTAGCCACCATGAAAAGAGTGAGTGCAAATTCACCGATGCCAAATGGCCTGGAGCCTCTGGGGACTCCGAACCGCCGAAACGCTGCAGTCGTCGGCGGTGCACCCCCCTCAATTTCAGTCAGGCAGACACCAGGAGGGTAGTTGGAGCCCTCCCCATCATCATCGGAGTCGCAGACTTCAACAGGCTCAGGGTCAATGTCAAACCAGTCAGGGTGGACAGTGTTGAATGTCTTGAAAGAACTGTCAGCAGGAGCCATTGGGCCGAGAGCCAGAGAGGCAGACGGTGGCACAAAGGTGGCACGGTTGACTTCATGCAAGTCGACCGGCTCACCACGCACAGGTGCAGAGGCCCGCGGCAGCAGCCGCTTGTCAGTGGCCGGCTCAGCGACACCACCAGCAAGCGGACCGCTGCCCGCAGCAAATGCAACACGGCCAATAGAAAGATGCTCATCAGGTGCAGACTCAGCAGAGGCAGCAGCATCCTTGAACTGCTGCAGAGCCGTAGGCTCTGGAGCAAAGGCATGCGCAGACAGCTCACAGATTTCAGGTTGCCCCACGAGAGCACACAAGTGCTCCATGGACCCTTCATCTCCAGCGTCATAGTACCGCTGGAAACGAAGGGCAAGCACGTCGGAGTCATAAGACTCGACGGCTTGGCAGTAGGATGCCGAGATGGACAATGGGTGAGTGTCCTTGTGAGGACACTCACTGAGCCAATGCTTTGACCCAACGGCGCGGCACTTTTCGTGCCTGCACGTTGGGACAAAGGTGCCAGACCGCTTGTCAAAAGCCACCTCCGGAGAGGTGGAGTGAGCAAGCGGCTGCACTCCAGGTCGGTGGAAGTTGCGCGGAGTGTGCTTCCCATGAGGCGGCTTGGAGCCACCCTTCTTGCTGGACTTCGGGTTTAGGCTTAGTTATTATGGGTTCTGACTAGCCCCTAGCCTGACCCTGCTTCCGTATCGTGTCCGTGACATCCTAGCACTGTACTGTACAGTAGTACAGTACAGTAGTACAGTCTTGCTTCACTGTCTGGGTTTCCGAGAGCATAAAGCCTCGGCCAGACACTGTTTATGTGATTATCAGTTTGATGCTCAGCGAGCTTAGCCGGACAGTGTATCTGTCTTCCTCGCAGGTTATGGCCCGCACCGGCTTTCCGGTGATTCTGATGATGGCGCAGCGCCTTGCTGTTGCCATGTTCGGCTAAGTAGGACGTAGGAGGGGTCGAGCGCCCACTTGGGTGGTGGTGTACCCTTCTCGCGGTATGGCCTTTTGACATGGCAGTGATGGCGGCACGCGTTGTGCTCGCCTTCGCTGCGCAGGAGATCAGTTTGTGACGGATTGTTTTTTATTTTACAGCAGCATCGTCGCAGCGAGAGTTGATCCGCATCGTGCGCCACTGGCCCTGGCGAGGACGCTCCACACGTTGTGAATTTTGGCCACTCTCATTCTTCCGCTCACGACCGGTGATTTTCAATCTGTTCTGCTGAGACTTCTACAGCGTATCTGGCCGCCGTGACGATTCTTACTCCACCACCCTGCTTAGCTCGACCTTTCCCCTGTCTCTCTATCATGGTTACCACACGCAGCAAACAGAATGACGCGGTCTCGCGTCCGTAGATTAGAAACGATTTTTGATGACGTGGGTGCGCAGCACGCTGCGACACCGCACACGCCGCAGCTGCCAGCTCCGGCCACCGCGGCTGCGAAAGAGGTTCTTGAGAAATGTCAGCGGCTTGCTCGGGAAAATTTCGACAGGAGAGTTGCTAAGACCGTTGCCACTAAAATTCTGGGAGACAAGTCTGAGCGCTTCGCTGGGACCGAGACAGATGCAGTCGACATTTTTTCACAGGTCATGCATGAGCTGCGCACGCAGTTTCTACTGCAGTCACAGGCGTTTGCTCCCCTGTTTGACTTGACCGACATGGCTGTTGAGGCTAGGCATGAGGCCAATGAGTTGCTTCTTTCGGCTCTGACGTTTCTGGCTCGCCCTGGCTCGCCTGCTCGTGACTGGCTTGAGGCCTCTGGGTCTGACGTTCCTGGAGATGGCAAGCGCGCTGCCCTTGAGGTGGTGCGCATGCTCCAGGAACGCTCGGAGCCCTTTGACTCTTTTGAGTCGCTGCTGGCGGCTCGCATCCCCGGCAGCGGAGATCCTGACCGTGAAATCCGTGAGTTCAATGGCCTGTTGCGGGACGTTCAGCGTTCCCACAACTTGCCAGAGGACGCGGTGAAGCGGCAGTTTCTCAAGGCTCTCGGCAACTCGGCACTGTATCGTGAATTGGCTAATTCTCTGGCTCGGGCTGACCAGCGGCAGGGAGTGTCTCTTCTGACTATCCAGGCTCGTGTGCGGGAGCAGTTCCGCCACGGCCTGAAAGTCTCTGACACCCGTGTCTCTGCTCTGTCATTCGACGATGGCGCGTCTGACGTGGCTGCGGCGTTGTCCAGTCTGCAGAAGCAGCTGGAGCGCATGCAGCATGACATTCGTGACCTAAAGCGGCAGAAGCGGGAAGGGGCACCGCCTGCGGGCAAGCACCTTACCCGCTCTGCTGCTAAGCATCATCGTGCTGGTGTTAAGCCACTTGGCACCGCTCCTCCTGTCTCGTTTGACAAGAAGAGCGGTGCCTTCGTGCCTCACTGCAGAAATGCGGAGTGTGCACAAAGTGGTTTGAAGCACTGGCATGCTGAATGCCCCAACGGCGGTCCTCAGTCTGCCCACTACTGTGGTGCAGTTGAGGACTATGAGACTGACTGTCTGGCTGTTCGTTTCCAGCGTTTCTATGACGCTGGGGATGAGCATGCCTTCGAGTCGCTCTGCACGATGGAGGGTCGCCCAGAGGTGGTCGAGCTGCCGGCACATTCTTTTGTGACGGCTGAGCCCACATCTCTGCGGCACTTTCAGGATGCGGCGGCTTCCGCTCAGGATGCGGCAGCTGACGAGAACGGCATGGCTCAGTTTGGTCTGGCCACATTCCACTCGGGTGCACGGGGCTCAATTCCGCCACCGCCTGCGGTTCGGCATCCCTCTGCACTCGTGGCTGGTGGTGTGCCTGCGGCTCATGACCCGCCGGTGGTTGTCCCTGGCTCTCTCGGCTTGCCTGGCTCTGTCCCGTCACTCCAGCTTGGCGACTCTGCACCGGCTCCGCTATTTGCTGGCATGAGGATTGAGGCTTCTGACATTGGCTCTGAGGTCTCTGACAATGACCAAGGCTCTGACAATGACTCTGACGGCGGGCAGCGAGTGGCTTTTGGCTCCTTCGGCACTCTTGGGCGTGGCTCTGACTCTGACCTTGCTGGCGGGGGAGCATCGCCAGCAGCAGCTCCGGTGTACCGTCCGCGGGCTCCGCCGAGCTTTCTCCGATGTGCGTTGATGTCTTCGATGCTTTGCTGTTCTCTACTGGCCAGCGCTACGGCATCTCTGGTTGCCGTGGGCGGTGGTGACAGGGGCCTGGTTGAGCCCGGAGCCACCGCCCGTCGGTCTACTGGAGATCTCTTTGCTTCGATTCCACCACTTGGTGCTGCAGACATCCGTGATTGGCCGCCAGACGATGGGGTTCTTTTATATGCTTCTTCAATGCTCAAACCGCCGTGGGAATCTACTTGTCTCGGTTCTTCAGTTGCTTTACTTTCTGCTGTGGATCCACCTTGCCCACTTGGGCCTGGTGGTGCTCAATTGCACTGTACTGTACAGTAGTACAGTACAGTAGTACAGTCTTGCTTCACTGTCTGGGTTTCCGAGAGCATAAAGCCTCGGCCAGACACTGTTTATGTGATTATCAGTTTGATGCTCAGCGAGCTTAGCCGGACAGTGTATCTGTCTTCCTCGCACTTCTTAAGGGAATCCACATCCCGCTGCAACTTGACCAACTGAGCACTGAGCCGCTCAATGGCCGAAGCCAGGCCAGTGTCAGTGGTGCAAGATGCTACAGACATGGGGCGCCCTGCAGTGCGCTTGCCCGAGAGCCGCCCGCAGCGGTACTGCTCGCGCACGCGCGCCTGCAGGGTGAGCAGACTAACAGCCGCACGCTGGTCAGCTCGAGCAAACGAGTCAACCAGCGTGGCGTAAGCCGGCCCAGACAGAGCAGAGAGGAATTGTCTCTTAACAGCGTCTTCGGGCAGCGTCGTCAGACGCTGTGCATCCCGAAGACAGCTGTTGAAGAGGCGAATCCCCGCATCAGGGTCACACTCGTCAGAGACCCTCACCTCAAGCAGCTCAGTCAAAGCATCGAACGGAGTCGACGCGTCAGCAAGCATACGCACCACCTCCAGGGTGGCGCGTTTGCCATCAACAGGAACATCCGCGCCATAAGCCTCCACCCAATTACGGGCAGGAGACCCTGGCGCAGTCAGCAGCAACAGCACAGAGTACAAGAGTTCATTGGCAGCAGGTAGAACAGGGGTGTCAGCAGCAGTCAGGTCAAACAGGGGTGCGAATGCCGTCGACTGCAACGTGAAGAGCTGCTGCAGCTCGGATACCAATTGAGAAAAAATGTCCGAAGCTGATGTCTCGTCCCCACGGAATTTTGCAGCTTTGTCGCCCAGTACTTTCGTTGCTGCGGTTTTGGAACTTTGAACGTCAAATGAATCTCTGCGCAACCGGTGCACAAGGGTGGCAGCCGCAGTCGAAGCTTCTGACGCAGCCGAATCCAAATGCGGAGTCGTGGGCGTGGCTGCGTTTAACGCTCCAACATCATCAAAAATTGTTGCTAACTTACGCGCCCTAGCGCGTGTACGTGGTCTCTGCGGTGTATCCATTTTCAAAATGACGGTGAGATGGGGAGCGTGGGCTAGTGTGGCGGCAGTAGTCAAATCAGTAGACGCAGCGGCCAATTCCTGCAGAAGTCTCAGCGATAAAAACAACATCAAACAGGTCATGAGCCGATTGGCTAAAAGTGGTTGCGACCCACAATACGCGGAATGCCCTCTCCACCGGCCAGGTGAAACGTAAAAAGAAGCCATAGCGAGCGACGATACTGCTGCCGAAAAATGTTCCAAACTGATCTCCACCTCAAGGAGAGGCCATACTGCGAAAAGGTCAACTACTGCCTAAGGGGGCGCCCACCCCATCTCTGTGTCAAAACTTAGCCAATCATGGCAACAGCTAGGCGCTGTGCCATCAGAATTACCGGGAAAGTGGTGACGCGCATAACCTGCGAGAACAGGGGTTCCGCTCGGTGAAAACGAACAGGCTAAGCTCCATAAACAGTCCGGCCGAGTGCTTTTATCATGCATCTCGGAAACCCGGATAATACGAAATAATGACTGACAGTACAGTACTACTGTACTGTCATCCTAGCTACTAGCGGAGTCACGGTTCCGATCAGAGACAGGTCAGGCTAGGGGCTATCAGAGCCCATAATAATAACCCTGAACCTAAAGTCCAGCAGGGGCGTTGGGGCCTCGCGAGGTGTTGAATTGGCCACTTTAGGGCGTGCGGTTTGCGCTAAGTTGCGGTGAGATTTCGGATTGGGACTTTCGGCAACTTCTTCGAGTGTCCGCGTTGGATTTTGTTTTAGACTTGGCTTGATCACCCCTGTCGACATCTCCTTGGCCGTCGCGTGTTCGACTTCGTTGATTTCGTTCGACCCCATCTTCTCCTTACTCCGCAACTGCATTGCTGTCGTCCGCCACCTTACAATTTGCGCCTCGCCTTTTCCCCAACCCCCCTCCTGTAGGAATTTATTCTGATGACTTCATCCTCTGTTGGTACGCCGGCCATGGGCGCTCGAATGCGCCTAGACTCTATTTTTGCTAGGAACGTGGGTGCTCGCTATAAGAGCACCCCGCAGTCAGCGAAGGTCGCACTCGCTGCTGCTGACAGGACACGCGGCAATGCCGTGTTACAATCATCCTGGGACACTGACGTTGTTAAGCGTGTTGCAAAAGACACCTTAGGTACTAAGGCGTCTTCATTTTCCGGAAGTGAACCTCATCGTCAACTTCTTTGGGACTCCTTGGTGACTGCCTTGGAGGCATCTTTTGTCAACAAGGACACCGCCAACGAGGACATCTTTGACCTCGTGGACGTCACCAAAGAGGTTCACCCGATCTTCAACGACATTTTACTTCGTGCGTTGGTCCCTTTGACAACACCACCCTCTACAGCTCGAAGGTGGGTTGACGCTTCGGCTCGGGTTTCTCCGCGCGACGGTAAGCGTGCCCTCCTTGAGATCACCAAGCGGCTGCTGCCGCCTGGGCATCGGCCGCTCCGCCATCACGAGGAGCTCTTGAGCATTTCTTTTGGGTCCTCTGTTGATCCAGAGCCCTTAGTGGCCCAATTTGATGAGTGCCTAAAGGCTATTGCGGCTAGCGGAGCCGGAGCTCCGGACGACGAGGCTGCCAAGAGGCAGCTCCTAGCGGCACTGGACACCGAATTTTACAAGGAGGTGATCACCTCGCTTCGCCTTGACACTGAATTGGCGAAGGTGAGCATCGAGGAGGTTTACACTCACATTCTGGAAGTGTGGTGGTGTGCGAACCCTAATGGCCCTCCCACCCGCCCCAAGGCAGCCGCGCCTATCCCGACGCACACGCCTCTCGGATTGGCTTACGCAGGTGGGGAGCCGAGTGACGTCTCGGACTTCCTCGAGGAGTTCGCTCGTGTCATTGGTGAGGCCTCTGCCCTACTTGCCTCCCTCCGTCATGACGAGCGCGAGGTTGCACGGGACACGCCGCCGCCACGGAATGATTCTCCCCGTCGGCATGGGAGCGGTGGTGTGAGGTTTCCACCGTCCAAGTGGCGTGACGAGCGGAACCGTCGGACCGACGGTAAATTTCACGGCCGTAATCGTCACGTGGGATGGAAGCACCGCTTCGGGGCGTCCCCACTCCCGAAGGGCGGGAATTGGCCTCAAGGTATTAGGACGCAGGGTGCTAGGAGCATCTCGTTTCACTCCGCATCCTCGGCCTTCGTACAGGAGTGCCCACTCTGCCCTGGACACTTTCACGACACTGCACGTTGCCCTGAGGTGTGTGGTTCGTGCGATGTTGAGCTACGTGATGCCGCCATGGACTTGGACGAGGTGGTTTCGGCCTTCCAAACCGCCTTCGACAACGAGAACGACGAGGAATTCGCTGACCTATGCCACGAGCACGACCAGCCACTGGTGCGTACCGATCCTGAGCCCTTCACCTACCCGGTGCGGCACGACGTGGGATTACGGGCCCACTATGCGGGCTTGGGTCATGGTGCTTCGGACGCCGGCATGGAGGGTGTGCTTTCAGATGCACGGGGCGCCCTTGAGTCACTACGGTCTGCGGCTACGGCTGCACAGGTCGGTGGTGCCGCCGCCGCCGGTGAGCAGCCTCTGCACATCGGTACTCTGTCTGTACCGCAGGTGGTGTGCGATACGCCACCACCTGCCAATCACGAGATCGACACTGGGCTATACCCTGTTTCGGCATCGGACCCCGCTTCTTTCGGGTCTCCTTTCGAGGAACCGCTCCGTGTCTCCTTTATGGACCGTGTAATGCCAACATGCCCTGACACCTCTCTTAAATTGTGCTCGATTGACTCGGTTCACGAGTCGATTCACCCGGGAGAGCTTTCCGTGATCGACGATGACAACGACTCCGACGGTTTTTCTTATTCCGGAGACGAGATTCCCTCGGCCCCACCGGCTACACGGTCACGTGTCGGTGTGGCAACATTGCCGAGGGGCTTCTCTTTTGCATCTCTGGCCCTGCCCGCACTCATGTGTCTTGCATGTGTGTCAGCGGTTCAGGGTTCGGTGGTGCTCGATCGAGACCCTGAATTCACCGCAGCAGTACATCCCACTGGGGTGACTGCCGACAGTCTGTCTGCCTTGCCGTACTGTTTTACTTTCGGCATTCCTTTTCCTTCTGTGGTTTCGGCATTCCTTTTCCTTCTGTGGAGTCAGTGCGCCGTAGGTCATAACTTGCATGACTCCGTTCGACTGTACCAGTACTCGTACAGTACTTGGTGACAGATACCTAGGTCACAGATGCATTATATATTCGTTTATCTTTACAATCAATTTACACTTGTATGAGAACCTTTCCGTGACCACCCGATATAATACGGTATATTATATCTCACACAACACGCGCGGCGGGTCCCAACACGCGCGGCGGGGGCCAACACGCGCGGCGGGTCCCACGACACGCGCAGCGTACCGTGGGGTCTTTCGTAGTATTACGAGTGATCCGACATGCGCCGCAGGCGAAAATTTTCAAATAGCGACATTGCTGATTCGTATGAAATGCACCATATTCGTTCTTTCACCCCCTCCCCCCCAGACTCCGTTTCCCAGAAGCAGAGGTACATTGACTCCGTTTCGAGCCTGGGGTGACCCCTCCCCCAGACTCCGTTTTCAGCCTTTGGGAGGGCGCCCGACATTGCAGTGAGTGCCCCAGCGGCGTGGGCAGCCTATGATACTGTCCTGAATTGTTCACGTGTTTTGCTTGTGATACTTGTTTTGCGTCTTGCCTTTTCATCATTCGACGGAGTGTGCAGGTGGGATTAGCAGCGCATATTTTGTAAAGCAACTTTCCCTTTTCGCCAGTAGGCACGCACCTCGTGCGTGTGGGATTCTAAGTTGGCATTTGTCAACTTAGCTTGGGATGAAACCCAACCACATGGGACTCGTGGTCACTTGTTCATCTAGCCACCTTGCATATGTACGCAACGTTTGAGGAGCATCGACTTAGGATAAGGCATCGGCTGTTTTATTTTTATGGGTTTGTGGCTAATTCGCGACCTCTTGAGGTGTGGAAGTCGAGGTTGGTGTATGCCAACCTTGCTTGGGCTCAAAGCCTCAAACCCAACCACATCGGACTCATATTGATATCTTTAGTGTAGCTTCAGTAGTTATGCAAAGTTGCGTCTTATGATGTTAGGATTATATTATAGTCTTAGGTTGAATTCGTTTTTGTTGGGTTCATGGAAAGTGCATACACTCCAATCATCGTTGCTTGCATACCTTAAGCTTTACGCAACCTGCGGCTTCGTCGTTGTGTGTATCAATAGAAGTATGTTCAAGCAATACAACTACCAAGATAGTGTGAGGTGTATTGCGTGGCTTCAAGGCAATGGCTGAATTTCTTTTTGGGTTCGAAGATAATAACTTCAAACCCAAAAAAGAAATCAGCCTAAGACCCATCCCAACTTCAATTTCATAAAACATAACGCATGCAGTGAAGTTAAAAAAAGTGTGAATGAGAGAGATGAGTCCGATGTGGTTGGGTTTGAGCCCAAGCAAGGTTGGCATACACCAACCTCGACTTCCACACCTCAAGAGGTCGCAAATTAGCCACAAACCCATAAAATAAAACAGCCGATGCCTTACCCTAAGTCGATGCTCCTCAAACTTTGCGTACATATGCAAGGTTGTCGCGATCATGCACCGTGCGCTGTGTCGTGGCGGGTGGCGTGTAGCGGGTGTGCGGGGGGAAGCGGATGGGCTGTTTGGACCTCGGGTGTGCGGGGCAGCGGTACCGGGTTGCGCGGTTGTTGACGGGGGAAATTTTTAGTTATATTCGCTCGTGCTAGTTGAAACGGTTGAATTCAGCACCCGGGTTGGGCTAGCCAGCCCAAGTGGGGATGCCCAAAACGAGAGACCGCAGCCGGCAATAACGTCACTGGGGCCAGCACAGGCTATGTCAGCAGAAGTAACCGGTCGAACAGAACTCGCGGATTCATGTTGTTCAGGCAGCGGTCGAGCGTTGTGAATTCACTCGCCAGTCATATGGCCAGAGGAGCGTGTGGATGCACACCCAAAAGCAGCAAAAAGGGACCACGAAGGAGGAACGGCTGTCTCGCCGACTTTTGAAGGGTCGTCGAGAGTGTTGAGTTGGAAAGTTGTCGTGACGAGCCGAGCTTAGCAGAACACGCTGAATTCCCACGTTTGGGACGAGTTCTGACGAGTATAGCGAAAAGCAGCTGGCTGTCCCGGCGTCACCGTGCGTCCTCGCAACACTCTCTGGGTGGGAATTCACGGGAGAGCGAAGTGCTGCGCCTCACCTGAGAATTCCCACCGGAATTCGGAAAAGAAAAGTAGCCGTAAACAACGAAGACGACGCCTTCGCGTGGAAAAGGCGGAAAAAGGAAGCTGTGACGTTAGTGTACGGAGATAACGCGTAGCTGCGGCACGCACACACACCGCAAACACGCACGCATACACATGAATTCACGATACACTTTCGCGCGCCTGTGCTTTGTTGCGGGGTGAATTCAAACGTACTCCAGGCTCCTCGTTGGCACAGCGTGGTCCTGCACGTCTGCCCGTTTCTTGCAAGAGTCATGTTAAACGGTCACATAACGTACGGTGTCTCGAACTTACCTCGACTGCGTGGAGCTGCGGCCTTTAAGAGTGTGAATTTGCCCACGGCTGTGCGGGTGTGAATTTACGTTTATGCGTTGTAGCGGAGCGAGCGCGGACGTGAATTTGAATTCGCGAAAACTACGCTATGCGTTCCGTGTAAAACTCGTGCCGAGCGGACTGTCCCTGACTGATTCAAGAAGGCGCTTCGTGCGTCTAGATTCGCAGAGTTACTGTGAATTCAGCGACGGAAAATATCCAATATACAAACTTACGCACAACCAATATGATTTTGAAAGGTTCAGTTTGTTCTCGGCAGACTGATTGAAAAGGTCCTATTTTCCTGTTAAGAGGCTAATTTCCTACAGCTGCAGCGAGGTCTTTGGTGACCTTTCGGTTCGCGATGTTTCGCCTTCTCCAATCGGCGGTCCGTTTCTACGTTTGAACCGTCGCTGGATGCTACATTCCGTTGGTGACTTTTGAGATGCCATATTTCGAACAGAGTTGCTGTTGTGACGCGATGTCACATGTGGTGCGTCAGCTGCGAGTCGGCGGGCGCTCCCGCGCTCGGGGCGCTTCGCGGCGTTTCGCGTCGTTCTTCTTGATGTTGCTGGTGCCAGCTGCGATCCGGTGCGGCGAGCCAAAGGTCTTGTCCACGTGGCGCGGTTGAGATGCTGTGGTGCCTGTGATGTCTCTTGATCCTCGTGAGGCCGTGGATGGGCTTGGCTTGGTCCGGCGGACTTCGTGTGACATCCGGTGGGGGTGTCATCCTGTTCGCGAAAGTGGGAGCTCTCTGGAAGAAAAGCATTCTGGACGAACAGAAGTCGGGTCTGAACGAACAGAAATCGGGTTTGGGTTGCTGTCGTACACGATGACGTGGCTGTCGTGCCGCTGAATAACTGACTGTGGTGTTTTGGGGGTAACGTTGCGGCTGATAGGCTGCGGGCAGCGTCTGTGGTTACTGTCCTGAGGTGCTGTTGTCGTGACAGGTCGTACTGTCGTGCTTTGGGGGTTGGTACATTGGGGTACGCGTGAAAAGCGCCGTCGGGCGGGTAACTGATTGTGAGGGATGGGGTTTTTAAAGGGCGGTGTAGCAGTCGCGCTGAGTATAAATGCTGACGTGGCCTTTCGCGACATTTGGCCGTTTTCACTTGTGTGCGGGGGCGGGTTGGCGCATAGGCTTGGCGCCTGCGAGCATGTGCGTTTCTTGTGCCGTGATGAGGCGTGGTTTATATCTGAAGGGTGACTGGCTGACGGGGACGTATTGCGGTGGGCTGACTTATGGGAGCTGGTGGTGCCTGAGTACGAAAGCGGGGTAGTGGGTGTAACAGAGTGGGGAAATAATGGTATAACTGGGTGGGCGAGAATGGGGGTAGCCGAATGGGGGAAAATGGTGTAGCCGAGTGGGGAAAAATGGTAATAACTGAGTGGGAAAATGGGTATAATCGCATGGGGGGGTTGGGACGTGACTGAATGGGGAAATAATGGTATAACTGAGTGGGCGAGAATGGGGGTAGCTGAATGGGGGGAAATGGTGTAGCCGAGTGGGGGAAAATGGTAATAACTGAGTGGGAAAGTGGGTGCAAATAGAAAGTGGGGAGGATGGGTATAACCGCATGGGGGTGGGACGACTGAGTGGGGGCACAAGGACCCTGTTACCGCAGCCTTCTCTCCCTCCCCCAACCCCAACCCCGTGTCCGAGTGTCTGTGGAAGCCTGACACCGCCGCGACTTCATGCACGGTGCTACCGTGGTCGTGGCGGGTGGCGTGTGCTGGTGCGTGGGGGGAGCGGATGGGTCAGTTTGGACCTCGCGTGCGGGGCAGCGTACCGGGTTGCGCGGTTGCTTGGGAAATTTTAGTTATATCCCCCCAGCTGAGGGCGTACCGGACGGGGAGCTAAGACAGGGAAGGTGGGGGGTGTGTGTTGTGGCGTGGTATGTGGGTGAGTGGGGTAGTGAGGGTGGTGGCGGTGGTTGGGGCGTGGATGGCGTCTTGATGCTTTTCTGGCTGGCAGTTTGGTTGACCTCGAAGGCGCTTGACTGAATTGTTGTGACTGTGGGTGTGTAGTGTTTTTTTTTTTGGAGTATGTTGTGTTGGGGCTGTGGCAGCGTTTTCCAGGGTTGCTGCGGGAGTGTTGCTCTTGGGTGGTTTTGATGTGAGGTGGGGGCCTTGGGGGGTAAGGTGGCTCAGAGTTGACGGGTGCTGTTGCGGTGGCTTTTTTTTGTGACGTTGGGGAGGTTGTGGGTTGTGGTCAGACGGACATGGCGCATGCTGCTGCTTGCGGTTTGAGCCTACGCTGCAGTGTGGTGGCGGTGTCGGCTATGATGAGCCACACGTTGCGTCTGCCGAGTGGGCCCTTTTGCTTGCAGAGCAAGATGCTCATACGTTGCGCGGTGGCCAGCTCCCATAGCCAGCTCCGTCTGGCTGTGTGCGCGTCGAACACGTAGTGTAGGGGCACGTGGGCGCATGTCAGTTCTCTTCCTGCTGTCAGCAATGGCAGGGCGATGTCGAGTACCCTGAAGGAGGGGCTGGTGACCACGATGTTGTAGCTGGTCATGCGCCTGACGTTGTTGGGTTGTAGCGCGTCCACCGGGGTGCTGGTGGCCATAGCGGGGTTGATGTCCGAGGAGTGTGTGTACACGCCGTGTGGGTGTAGGGCTGCTTCGATGGCGCCAGTGCCGGCGTAGGGGTCCCATACTCTGTCTGCGGGCTGCCAGGTGACGTGTGTAGCCAACTGCTCGATTTCGGAAGGGGTGGTGACCACTAGTTGTGTGCCTCACTGTTTGGCGCTGACGCGTTGACATTCCGCGTCAGTCATCGGGTGGCGGTGTCTGACGGTGCTGGGGTTGGTAGTGGCTGCGCCCAAGAGCTCCTGGGCTTGTTGTTGGCGTATGTGCTGGGTGAGCTTGGTGATGTGGGCGGGGTCCCAGTGCCCTGGCAGGAGGGTGGCCGTTGCGCGCAGCATGTTCTGTCTGTCGCCGAGGTCCCAGGTGTCGGGAAGGCTGTCGAATGGCGTGGGTGTGGCTGCCGCGTTGGGTGCGCCGTTGGGGATGGCTGCTAACGCGGTGTGTAGAGCGCGCTCTGCGTCTAGCTGGGGCTGGGCCACTGCTTGCTTTTGCGGGGCCGTTGCGTTATCCGGCAACAGATACTGCTGCTGCAGCTCCGCCAAAGTGAAGGTTTCTGTGTCCCCATCATCGTACTCGCACTTCAGTGCGTATGGCCGTTCTGCGGCTCCCAGCCATCGTATGGTGCCCTCGTAAGGTTTCCCGTCGATGACCTTCAAGGCGCGCTTCCCGTCCAGTTGTTTGTCCCTGTTTTCGTAGGCGGTGAGGTAATGGGGGGAGAGGTCGTCGTCAGGCAACAGGCCTAGGCAACGGGGGCAGTACCAGAACTCTTCGTTGGGGACTCGAGTCAGCTTGGGCTGCAGGCACCCCAGGTGATAGCCTTGATTGCAGTCGTCGCAAAGAAGAATGCTGGCGGGGCGATCGGACTTCTTGCACACTTGACAACGTGCATCTTCATTGTCATCCAGGTTGTAGGTGATGGTATGGTCGATGTCGGGCAAATGACAAATGGCTATCTGCGAGCAGTCTGTGTGCGTTGCACGTGCTGCCGCATCGGCCTTTCAGTACGGCGGTGCCATCGTCTGGCAGCTCTTTGATTTGAAGTATAGGGTCGCGCGTGTGGAGCTGTAGGCCGTGATTCACGCTGCGCTTCAGGAATACGAAATCACCCACGCGGAAGTTGAACTGTTTGGGGAGGTACTTTCCTGAGCGCACTTGTGCGTATCGCTCGGTCTGGCGGTGTTGGGCTATGGCGATGTTGCTGCCGGCCATGATGGTGGCCCTTTTGACGTACTCGGCGCGCTCGAGGTAACTGGCCGCCATAGCGGCTGCATCCATGCAGGCATCCAGTGGCTGGCTGAGGCGCTCCTTGATGGCCGGCGGCAGCGTTGGGCGCTGGGCGTACACGAGCTCGTATGGTGCTAGGCGTGTGGACTCCTGCGGCGTGGCGTTGTATCCCAGCATGATCCACGGAAGGAATGAGTCCCATCGGTCGATGGACCCGGCCTGCTTGCATGCCTTGGTGAGGGCGGCCTTGGTCATCTGGACGACGTGCTCGCTGAGGCCGTTGCTCTGGGGGTGGGACTGCGACGTGGTGCGGTGGTCGATCAGATTGTCCCTGAGCAGCTGGGCGAACTCCTTTTCCCACTCGCCGCCGTTGTCGGTCACCACTTCTGCTGGGCACCCGAACCTGGCTATTACGTGAAAGGCGAATGCCTGGGCGGTCTCCGCTGTTTCTTTGGTGTGCAGTGGGATGAGGCAGACGTATTTGGTGAAGTGCTCCACGACTACCATGACATACTGGTAGTTATTCTTGGCTTTGCATGGCATTTTCGCCAGATCGGTGGAAAATCGATAGTACATGCCTTTGACCTCCAGTGGGTTCAGGTGGGGGGCGTGTTTGTCGAAGTTGGCGCGGTAACGGGCGCAGGCGTCGCACTTGCTCACGACGTCGGTGCATGTGTCGTGTAGCTTGGGCCAGTAAAATGCGTCTCTCACCATGGCTGCGGTGCGTCGGCGGCCAAAGTGCCCGCACCTTTCATGCATTTGCTGAACGATGTGGCGTCGCTGGTCCACTGGCGGCACTGGTCGCCTTGCCCCGTTGGGTAGGATGCGGATCAAGGTTTCCCCCTCGAGTGCGTAGTGTCGGGCTCGTGTGCTGGTAGCCGGGTGAAGGGCGGGGTCGCCGTGGCGTTCGCCCTTCACCGCAGCATTGCCTCGTCGTCGTAGGGCTCAACCGCCTCGCGCGCCCCGGCTGCAGCGCTGAGGGTTCGGGCGACTTTCACGCTGGGGATGCTGGGGTGAGGGGTGCGGCCTTGGTTCTGAGCGCTTGTGTGGAGTGCGGGTGTGGGGGCACTGGCGGGCACGAACTGTATGCGGGGGTGCTAAGGGAGGTGGTTGGGTCGTGCGTTGCGGGGGCGTCCTCGCTTGACGCAGCGCCTAGCCCGGTTTTGTCGTGGGGTCGCTGACCGCTGCACTCTGGCGGTGACTGGTGTGCTGCTCGTATTAGCGAGGCTGTGGCGCCAGGCCCGTACAGCTGCCGCAGCTCGGATGCCTCCAACCGTGCTGCCCGCTTGATGGCGCTGAGCGTCGCTGCCCATTGGGTCACGATAGCTTCCGGTGGGTCCACGGGTAATTCCTCTCTCCAGTCGCAGTGGTAGGTGGAGGCCCTGGGCGTGGCATGTTCAGCGATTGAGTGTCTCGATTCGACTTGTACCCGCGGGGCTTCTGCTCGGTTGAGCAGGTAGCACACGGTCAGAATGCGGGATACGCATCGGACGTCGAAGGCCCTGCCCAGCATCTCACCTCGCTCGCGTGCCGAGACGCCGGGTCCGTGAGTGGCTCCGGTCTGGAACCCCATAGCGCGCTCCTTCTCCTCGGGTGTGGGCGGGCCCCACTGCTGGGTGGCGTGGTCCCAGACAGTGCCCTTCCTGCCGTCCCTGAACTGGTTAGAGTCGGGGAAGGACATCATGGTAGGCCACGGGGGATTAATATCGGTCCAAGATTTCGTCCGTCCGTCCGTCCGTCCAAAAATTTGTCTTGGACCAAACATTCTTAACATTCTAAGATTTCGCAAAATAGGGCTCCCATACTTAAGCCCATACTTAAGGAGGGTAACGCGTCGGCCCGCGTCGACGCCTGCGTTTTCACATACTTAAGAAAATTTAAAAAATTTCTTCATACTTAAGGAATATACACTGACTCCCCCCTCCCCCCCTAACCAGGGACTCAGGGGGTATAACCCAGTCGTATGCGAGTGTCAAACGTGCGTTAGAGAGACGAACCCAACGACAGAGCTTGACAATCGTATACGATTGTCAAACGTGAGTCAGGCAGTAACCCTGTGATTTTTTGCATCGGCCCATGCCCTCCTTGGCAATATTCAAATCGCTTGAGGCCTTTAGGAGGATCATTTCCCATTCTTTCCTAGTCCGGTCTATACGGGCTATATAGAAATTATTAATGAACACGCGATACACAGGTCTGACAATCGTGTACGATTGTCAAAACTGTTTCCCAAACGAATTTATTTGTAATTGTTTTGTTGTTAGTAAAAAACTTACAAATTTTATTGATTAACTAGCTAGGGTCAGTTAGTTAATAAAAATGAAATTGATTAACTAGCTAGTAACAATAACTGGTGGTAACTGGGTCTAACTAGTTAACGGGCCCAACTAGTTACGCCCCTTATTATTGAAAACTAACGTAGAGCAAAATGACAGATGTAAAAACTCTGAAATCAAGCATTCAAAAAAAGGAAATCTGAAATCTAGCGTAGAGCAAAACTAGCAAAATTTGAAAAATGGAAATCTAACGTAGAGCAAAATGACAGATGTAAAAAATCTGAATATCAATCTGATTGTCAAAACCAGCTTTTCCGCAGACTCTAAAAGACTTAGACGTTAGACCCCAAAAAAGCCTGCAACCATGAATACCCCATTTTCGAAGAATGTATGCATGAATAACCCAAAAAACAAAATGAATGGGGCAAACCGGTGCCAAATTTTTCGAAGAATGTTTGCAGCAATAACCCAAAAAACAAAATGAATGCCGGGCAAGCCGGTGCTAAATTTTTCGAAGAATGTATGCATGAATAACCTTAAAAACAAAATGAATGGGATAAACCGGTGCTAAATTTTTCGAAGAATGTATGCATGAATAACCTAAAAAATAAAATGAATGGGGCAAAACCGTGCTAAATTTTTCGAAGA
>LGRX02005646.1:0-12566 GCA_001247695.2 Cymbomonas tetramitiformis
TTTACATACACACACACACACACACACACATGCCGCGTGGGGCTATAATCCCAACACCCTGAAAAAGGGTGTATCTTTTTCTCTTTCTTTTACATACATACATACATACATAAACACATAATAAATACATGACAAGGCACTTTTGTGACATCATGGATGCTCATTATGTGTATTGCTAATAATCAAACTTACTAGATATGTGTGCACATAATTGCACACACTTTTGATATTCTCCACATATAAGAATCAGTGATTCTATTAACATTCCTAGTATTCCGATGTATTCCGATGTGCACAGAATCAAGCGATGGAAACTAAGGCCTCGATGGCTACTTATGTTGCATGATATCTAAGAATCGTCTCCTTACACACCAATCCTTGTGATTTACATAACCGACCTTCCCTTTGGCTTCTAGACAATTACAAAAAATACGTTTTTGATCGGCCTTTTTCGAGGCTTGTGTAGATGTCAGTGGCTTTGGAGGCTTCTGGAATGCTTGATGATATTTGAGAGGCACTGATACAGAGCGGATTGTGCCTGCAGTGCACACCCCTCCCATTCCTTTAGTAAACACATCAGGCACCAGGTAAAGGGTGTGTGTGTGATTGAGGCCAGGCAAGGATGCAACGTGGGGGAGGGGAGGGCAATCACCTGCAGATGATGCGCTGGCCATATCCGCTTGGGGTGTTGCTGTGAGCAGCGGCATGCTGCTCGTGCCTGCTGCAGTGCACACCCCTCCCATTCCTTTAGTGAACACATCGGGTACAAGGGGAAGGGGGTGTGTGATTGAGGCCAGGCAAGGATGCAACGTGGAGGAGGGGAGGGCAATCACCTGCAGATGATGCGTTGGCCATATCCGCTTGGGGTGTTGCTGTGAGCAGCGGCATGCTGCCTGTGCCTGCAGTGCACACCCCTCCCATTCATTTAGTGAACACATCGGGTACGGGGTGAAGGGGGTGTGTGTGATTGAGGCCAGGCAAGGATGCAACGTGGGGGAGGGGAGGCAATCACCTGCAGATGATGCGCTGGCCATATCCGCTTGGGGTGTTGTTTTGAGCAGCGGCATGCTGCCCGTGCCTGCTGCAGTGCACACCCCTCCCATTCATTTAGTGAACACATCGGGTACGGGGTGAAGGGGGTGTGTGATTGAGGCCAGGCAAGGATGCAACGTGGGGGAGGGGGGGCAATCACCTGCAGATGATGCGCTGGCCAATTCCGCTTGGGGTGTTGCTGTGAGCAGCGGCATGCTGCCTGTGCCTGCAGTGCACACCCCTCCCATTCCTTTAGTGAACACATCGGGTACGGGGTGAAGGGGGTGTGTGTGATTGAGGCCAGGCAAGGATGCAACGTAGGGGAGGGGAGGGCAATCACCTGCAGATGATGCGCTGGCCATATCCGCTTGGGGTGTTGCTGTGAGCAGCGGCATGCTGCCTGTGCCTGCAGTGCACACCCCTCCCATTCATTTAGTGAACACATCGGGTACGGGGTGAAGGGGGTGTGTGTGATTGAGGCCAGGCAAGGATGCAACGTGGGGGAGGGGGGGCAATCACCTGCAGATGATGCGTTGGCCATATCCGCTTGGGGTGTTGCTGTGAGCAGCGGCATGCTGCCTGTGCCTGCAGTGCACACCCCTCCCATTCCTTTAGTGAACACATCGGGTACGGGGTGAAGGGGGTGTGTGATTGAGGCCAGGCAAGGATGCAACGTGGGGGAGGGGGGGCAATCACCTGCAGATGATGCGCTGGCCAATTCCGCTTGGGGTGTTGCTGTGAGCAGCGGCATGCTGCCTGTGCCTGCAGTGCACACCCCTCCCATTCCTTTAGTGAACACATCGGGTACGGGGTGAAGGGGTTGTGTGTGATTGAGGCCAGGCAAGGATGCAACGTGGGGGAGGGGGGGCAATCACCTGCAGATGATGCGTTGGCCATATCCGCTTGGGGTGTCGCTGTGAGCAGCGGCATGCTGCCCGTGCCTGCAGTGCACACCCCTCCCATTCATTTAGTGAACACATCGGGTACGGGGTGAAGGGGGTGTGTGTGATTGAGGCCAGGCAAGGATGCAACGTGGGAGAGGGGGGGCAATCACCTGCAGATGATGCGCTGGCCATATCTGCTTGTGGTGCGGCTGTGAGCAGCGGCATGCTGCCCGTGCCTGCAGTGCACACCCCTCCCATTCATTTAGTGAACACATCGGGTACGGGGTGAAGGGGGTGTGTGTGATTGAGGCCAGGCAAGGATGCAACGTGGGGGAGGGGGGGCAATCACCTGCAGATGATGCGTTGGCCATATCCGCTTGGGGTGTTGCTGTGAGCAGCGGCATGCTGCCTGTGCCTGCAGTGCACACCCCTCCCATTCATTTAGTGAACACATCGGGTACGGGGTGAAGGGGGTGTGTGTGATTGAGGCCAGGCAAGGATGCAACGTGGGGGAGGGGAGGCTATCACCTGCAGATGATGCGTTGGCCATATCCGCTTGGGGTGTTGTTGTGAGCAGCGGCATGCTGCCCGTGCCTGCAGTGCACACCCCTCCCATTCCTTTAGTGAACACATCGGGTACGGGGTGAAGGGGGTGTGTGTGATTGAGGCCAGGCAAGGATGCAACGTGGGGGAGGGGGGGCAATCACCTGCAGATGATGCGCTGGCCATATCTGCTTGGGGTGTTGCTGTGAGCAGCGGCATGCTGCCCGTGCCTGCTGCAGTGCACACCCCTCCCATTCATTTAGTGAACACATCGGGTACGGGGTGAAGGGGGTGTGTGTGATTGAGGCCAGGCAAGGATGCAACGTGGGGGAGGGGAGGGCAATCACCTGCAGATGATGCGCTGGCCATATCTGCTTGTGGTGCGGCTGTGAGCAGCGGCATGCTGTCCGTGCCTGCAGTGCACACCCCTCCCATTCATTTAGTGAACACATCGGGTACGGGGTGAAGGGGGTGTGTGTGATTGAGGCCAGGCAAGGATGCAACGTGGGGGAGGGGAGGGCAATCACCTGCAGATGATGCGCTGGCCATATCCGCTTGGGGTGTTGTTTTGAGCAGCGGCATGCTGCCCGTGCCTGCAGTGCACACCCCTCCCATTCCTTTAGTGAACACATCGGGTACGGGGTGAAGGGGGTGTGTGTGATTGAGGCCAGGCAAGGATGCAACGTGGGGGAGGGGGGCAATCACCTGCAGATGATGCGCTGGCCATATCCGCTTGGGGTGTTGCTGTGAGCAGCGGCATGCTGCCTGTGCCTGCAGTGCACACCCCTCCCATTCCTTTAGTGAACACATTGGGTACGGGGTGAAGGGGGTGTGTGTGATTGAGGCCAGGCAAGGATGCAACGTGGGGGAGGGGGGCAATCACCTGCAGATGATGCGCTGGCCATATCTGCTTGTGGTGCGGCTGTGGGCAGCGGCATGCTGCCTGTGCCTGCAGTGCACACCCCTCCCATTCCTTTAGTGAACACATCGGGTACGGGGTGAAGGGTGTGTGTGTGATTGAGGCCAGGCAAGGATGCAACGTGGGGGAGGGGGGCAATCACCTGCAGATGATGCGCTGGCCATATCCGCTTGGGGTGTTGTTTTGAGCAGCGGCATGCTGCCCGTGCCTGCAGTGCACACCCCTCCCATTCATTTAGTGAACACATCGGGTACGGGGTGAAGGGGGTGTGTGTGATTGAGGCCAGGCAAGGATGCAACGTGGGGGAGGGGGGCAATCACCTGCAGATGATGCGCTGGCCATATCCGCTTGGGGTGTTGTTTTGAGCAGCGGCATGCTGCCTGTGCCTGCAGTGCACACCCCTCCCATTCCTTTAGTGAACACATCGGGTACGGGGTGAAGGGGGTGTGTGTGATTGAGGCCAGGCAAGGATGCAACGTGGGGGAGGGGGGGCAATCACCTGCAGATGATGCGCTGGTCATATCCGCTTGGGGTGTTGCTGTGAGCAGCGGCATGCTGCCCGTGCCTGCAGTGCACACCCCTCCCATTCATTTAGTGAACACATCGGGTACGGGGTAAAGGGGGTGTGTGTGATTGAGGTCAGGCAAGGATGCAACGTGGGGGAGAAGGGCTATCACCTGCAGATGATGCGTTGGCCATATCCGCTTGGGGTGTTGCTGTGAGCAGCGGCATGCTGCCCGTGCCTGCAGTGCACACCCCTCCCATTCATTTAGTGAACACATCGGGTACGGGGTGAAGGGGGTGTGTGTGATTGAGGCCAGGCAAGGATGCAACGTGGGGGAGGGGAGGCAATCACCTGCAGATGATGCGCTGGCCATATCCGCTTGGGGTGTTGTTTTGAGCAGCGGCATGCTGCCCGTGCCTGCTGCAGTGCACACCCCTCCCATTCATTTAGTGAACACATCGGGTACGGGGTGAAGGGGGTGTGTGATTGAGGCCAGGCAAGGATGCAACGTGGGGGAGGGGGGGCAATCACCTGCAGATGATGCGCTGGCCATATCCGCTTGTGGTGCGGCTGTGAGCAGCGGCATGCTGCCCGTGCCTGCAGTGCACACCCCTCCCATTCATTTAGTGAACACGTCGGGTACGGGGTGAAGGGGGTGTGTGTGATTGAGGCCAGGCAAGGATGCAACGTGTGGGAGGGGGGCAATCACCTGCAAATGATGCGCTGGCCATATCCGCTTGGGGTGTTGTTTTGAGCAGCGGCATGCTGCCTGTGCCTGCAGTGCACACCCCTCCCATTCCTTTAGTGAACACATCGGGTACGGGGTGAAGGGGGTGTGTGTGATTGAGGCCAGGCAAGGATGCAACGTGGGGGAGGGGGGCAATCACCTGCAGATGATGCGCTGGTCATATCCGCTTGGGGTGTTGTTGTGAGCAGCAGCATGCTGCCCGTGCCTGCAGTGCACACCCCTCCCATTCCTTTAGTGAACACATCGGGTACGGGGTGAAGGGGGTGTGTGTGATTGAGGCCAGGCAAGGATGCAAGGTGGGGGAGGGGGGCAATCACCTGCAGATGATGCGCTGGCCATATCCGCTTGTGGTGCGGCTGTGAGCAGCGGCATGCTGCATGTGCCTGCAGTGCACACCCCTCCCATTCCTTTAGTGAACACATCGGGTACGGGGTGAAGGGGGTGTGTGTGATTGAGGCCAGGCAAGGATGCAAGGTGGGGGAGGGGGGCAATCACCTGCAGATGATGCGCTGGCCATATCCGCTTGTGGTGCGGCTGTGAGCAGCGGCATGCTGCCCGTGCCTGCAGTGCACACCCCTCCCATTCATTTAGTGAACACGTCGGGTACGGGGTGAAGGGGGTGTGTGTGATTGAGGCCAGGCAAGGATGCAACGTGTGGGAGGGGGGCAATCACCTGCAAATGATGCGCTGGCCATATCCGCTTGGGGTGTTGTTGTGAGCAGCGGCATGCTGCCCGTGCCTGCAGTGCACACCCCTCCCATTCCTTTAGTGAACACATTGGGTACGGGGTGAAGGGGGTGTGTGTGATTGAGGCCAGGCAAGGATGCAACGTGGGGGAGGGGGGCAATCACCTGCAGATGATGCGCTGGCCATATCCGCTTGGGGTGTTGTTTTGAGCAGCGGCATGCTGCCTGTGCCTGCAGTGCACACCCCTCCCATTCCTTTAGTGAACACATTGGGTACGGGGTGAAGGGGGTGTGTGTGATTGAGGCCAGGCAAGGATGCAACGTGGGGGAGGGGAGGGCAATCACCTGCAGATGATGCGCTGGCCATATCTGCTTGTGGTGCGGCTGTGAGCAGCGGCATGCTGCCCGTGCCTGCAGTGCACACCCCTCCCATTCCTTTAGTGAACACATCGGGTACGGGGTGAAGGGGGTGTGTGTGATTGAGGCCAGGCAAGGATGCAACGTGGAAGAGGGGGGCAATCACCTGCAGATGATGCGTTGGCCATATCCGCTTGTGGTGTTGCTGTGAGCAGCGGCATGCTGCCCGTGCCTGCTGCAGTGCACACCCCTCCCATTCATTTAGTGAACACATCGGGTACGGGGTGAAGGGGGTGTGTGTGATTGAGGCCAGGCAAGGATGCAACGTGGGGGAGGGGAGGGCAATCACCTGCAGATGATGCGCTGGCCATATCTGCTTGTGGTGCGGCTGTGAGCAGCGGCATGCTGTCCGTGCCTGCAGTGCACACCCCTCCCATTCATTTAGTGAACACATCGGGTACGGGGTGAAGGGGGTGTGTGTGATTGAGGCCAGGCAAGGATGCAACGTGGGGGAGGGGAGGGCAATCACCTGCAGATGATGCGCTGGCCATATCCGCTTGGGGTGTTGTTTTGAGCAGCGGCATGCTGCCCGTGCCTGCAGTGCACACCCCTCCCATTCCTTTAGTGAACACATCGGGTACGGGGTGAAGGGGGTGTGTGTGATTGAGGCCAGGCAAGGATGCAACGTGGGGGAGGGGAGGGCAATCACCTGCAGATGATGCGTTGGCCATATCCGCTTGGGGTGTTGCTGTGAGCAGCGGCATGCTGCCTGTGCCTGCAGTGCACACCCCTCCCATTCATTTAGTGAACACATCGGGTACGGGGTGAAGGGGGTGTGTGTGATTGAGGCCAGGCAAGGATGCAACGTGGGGGAGGGGGGCTATCACCTGCAGATGATGCGTTGGCGATATCCGCTTGGGGTGTTGCTGTGAGCAGCGGCATGCTGCCTGTGCCTGCAGTGCACACCCCTCCCATTCCTTTAGTGAACACATCGGGTACGGGGTGAAGGGGGTGTGTGTGATTGAGGCCAGGCAAGGATGCAACGTGGGGGAGGGGAGGGCAATCACCTGCAGATGATGCGTTGGCCATATCCGCTTGGGGTGTTGCTGTGAGCAGCGGCATGCTGCCTGTGCCTGCAGTGCACACCCCTCCCATTCATTTAGTGAACACATCGGGTACGGGGTGAAGGGGGTGTGTGTGATTGAGGCCAGGCAAGGATGCAACGTGGGGGAGGGGGCCAATCACCTGCAGATGATGCGCTGGCCATATCCGCTTGGGGTGTTGTTTTGAGCAGCGGCATGCTGCCTGTGCCTACAGTGCACACCCCTCCCATTCCTTTAGTGAACACATCGGGTACGGGGTGAAGGGGGTGTGTGTGATTGAGGCCAGGCAAGGATGCAACGTGGGGGAGGGGAGGGCAATCACCTGCAGATGATGCGCTGGCCATATCTGCTTGTGGTGCGGCTGTGAGCAGCGGCATGCTGCCCGTGCCTGCAGTGCACACCCCTCCCATTCTTTTAGTGAACACATCGGGTACGGGGTGAAGGGGGTGTGTGTGATTGAGGCCAGGCAAGGATGCAACGTGGGGGAGGGGGGCAATCACCTGCAGATGATGCGCTGGCCATATCCGCGTGGGGTGTTGTTGTGAGCAGCGGCATGCTGCCCGTGCCTGCAGTGCACACCCCTCCCATTCCTTTAGTGAACACATCGGGTACGGGGTGAAGGGGGTGTGTGTGATCGAGGCCAGGCAATGATGCAACGTGGGGGAGGGGGGCAATCACCTGCAGATGATGCGCTGGCCATATCCGCTTGGGGTGTTGTTTTGAGCAGCGGCATGCTGCCCGTGCCTGCAGTGCACACCCCTCCCATTCATTTAGTGAACACATCGGGTACGGGGTGAAGGGGGTGTGTGTGATTGAGGCCAGGCAAGGATGCAACGTGGGGGAGGGGGGGCAATCACCTGCAGATGATGCGCTGGCCATATCCGCTTGGGGTGTCGTTTTGAGCAGCGGCATGCTGCCTGTGCCTGCAGTGCACACCCCTCCCATTCATTTAGTGAACACATCGGGTACGGGGTGAAGGGGGTGTGTGTGATTGAGGCCAGGCAAGGATGCAACGTGGGGGAGGGGAGGGCAATCACCTGCAGATGATGCGCTGGCCATATCTGCTTGTGGTGCGGCTGTGAGCAGCGGCATGCTGCCCGTGCCTGCAGTGCACACCCCTCCCATTCTTTTAGTGAACACATCGGGTACGGGGTGAAGGGGGTGTGTGTGATTGAGGCCAGGCAAGGATGCAACGTGGGGGAGGGGGGGCAATCACCTGCAGATGATGCGCTGGCCATATCCGCTTGGGGTGTCGTTTTGAGCAGCGGCATGCTGCCTGTGCCTGCAGTGCACACCCCTCCCATTCATTTAGTGAACACATCGGGTACGGGGTGAAGGGGGTGTGTGTGATTGAGGCCAGGCAAGGATGCAACGTGGGGGAGGGGAGGCAATCACCTGCAGATGATGCGCTGGCCATATCCGCTTGGGGTGTTGTTTTGAGCAGCGGCATGCTGCCCGTGCCTGCTGCAGTGCACACCCCTCCCATTCATTTAGTGAACACATCGGGTACGGGGTGAAGGGGGTGTGTGATTGAGGCCAGGCAAGGATGCAACGTGGGGGAGGGGGGGCAATCACCTGCAGATGATGCGCTGGCCATATCCGCTTGTGGTGCGGCTGTGAGCAGCGGCATGCTGCCCGTGCCTGCAGTGCACACCCCTCCCATTCATTTAGTGAACACGTCGGGTACGGGGTGAAGGGGGTGTGTGTGATTGAGGCCAGGCAAGGATGCAACGTGGGGGAGGGGGGCAATCACCTGCAGATGATGCGCTGGCCATATCCGCGTGGGGTGTTGTTGTGAGCAGCGGCATGCTGCCCGTGCCTGCAGTGCACACCCCTCCCATTCCTTTAGTGAACACATCGGGTACGGGGTGAAGGGGGTGTGTGTGATCGAGGCCAGGCAATGATGCAACGTGGGGGAGGGGGGCAATCACCTGCAGATGATGCGCTGGCCATATCCGCTTGGGGTGTTGTTTTGAGCAGCGGCATGCTGCCCGTGCCTGCAGTGCACACCCCTCCCATTCATTTAGTGAACACATCGGGTACGGGGTGAAGGGGGTGTGTGTGATTGAGGCCAGGCAAGGATGCAACGTGGGGGAGGGGAGGGCAATCACCTGCAGATGATGCGCTGGCCATATCTGCTTGTGGTGCGGCTGTGAGCAGCGGCATGCTGTCCGTGCCTGCAGTGCACACCCCTCCCATTCATTTAGTGAACACATCGGGTACGGGGTGAAGGGGGTGTGTGTGATTGAGGCCAGGCAAGGATGCAACGTGGGGGAGGGGGGCAATCACCTGCAGATGATGCGCTGGCCATATCCGCTTGGGGTGTTGTTTTGAGCAGCGGCATGCTGCCTGTGCCTGCAGTGCACACCCCTCCCATTCCTTTAGTGAACACATTGGGTACGGGGTGAAGGGGGTGTGTGTGATTGAGGCCAGGCAAGGATGCAACGTGGGGGAGGGGGGCAATCACCTGCAGATGATGCGCTGGCCATATCTGCTTGTGGTGCGGCTGTGGGCAGCGGCATGCTGCCTGTGCCTGCAGTGCACACCCCTCCCATTCCTTTAGTGAACACATCGGGTACGGGGTGAAGGGTGTGTGTGTGATTGAGGCCAGGCAAGGATGCAACGTGGGGGAGGGGGGCAATCACCTGCAGATGATGCGCTGGCCATATCCGCTTGGGGTGTTGTTTTGAGCAGCGGCATGCTGCCCGTGCCTGCAGTGCACACCCCTCCCATTCATTTAGTGAACACATCGGGTACGGGGTGAAGGGGGTGTGTGTGATTGAGGCCAGGCAAGGATGCAACGTGGGGGAGGGGAGGCTATCACCTGCAGATGATGCGTTGGCCATATCCGCTTGGGGTGTTGCTGTGAGCAGCGGCATGCTGCCTGTGCCTGCAGTGCACACCCCTCCCATTCCTTTAGTGAACACATCGGGTACGGGGTGAAGGGGGTGTGTGTGATTGAGGCCAGGCAAGGATGCAACGTGGGGGAGGGGAGGGCAATCACCTGCAGATGATGCGCTGGCCATATCCGCTTGGGATGTTGCTGTGAGCAGCGGCATGCTGCCTGTGCCTGCAGTGCACACCCCTCCCATTCCTTTAGTGAACACATCGGGTACGGGGTGAAGGGGGTGTGTGTGATTGAGGCCAGGCAAGGATGCAACGTGGGGGAGGAGGGCAATCACCTGCAGATGATGCGCTGGCCATATCTGCTTGTGGTGCGGCTGTGAGCAGCGGCATGCTGCCTGTGCCTGCAGTGCACACCCCTCCCTATCATTTAGTGAACACATCGGGTACGGGGTGAAGGGGGTGTGTGTGATTGAGGCCAGGCAAGGATGCAACGTGGGGGAGGGGGGCAATCACCTGCAGATGATGCGCTGGCCATATCCGCTTGGGGTGTTGTTTTGAGCAGCGGCATGCTGCCTGTGCCTGCAGTGCACACCCCTCCCATTCCTTTAGTGAACACATTGGGTACGGGGTGAAGGGGGTGTGTGTGATTGAGGCCAGGCAAGGATGCAACGTGGGGGAGGGGGGTAATCACCTGCAGATGATGCGTTGGCCATATCCGCTTGGGGTGTTGCTGTGAGCAGCGGCATGCTGCCTGTGCCTGCAGTGCACACCCCTCCCATTCCTTTAGTGAACACATCGGGTACGGGGTGAAGGGGGTGTGTGTGATTGAGGCCAGGCAAGGATGCAACGTGGGGGAGGGGGGGCAATCACCTGCAGATGATGCGTTGGCCATATCCGCTTGGGGTGTTGCTGTGAGCAGCGGCATGCTGCCTGTGCCTGCAGTGCACACCCCTCCCATTCATTTAGTGAACACATCGGGTACGGGGTGAAGGGGGTGTGTGTGATTGAGGCCAGACAAGGATGCAACGTGGGGGAGGGGGGGCAATCACCTGCAGATGATGCGCTGGCCATATCCGCTTGGGGTGTTGTTGTGAGCAGCGGCATGCGGCCCGTGCCTGCAGTGCACACCCCTCCCATTCATTTAGTGAACACATCGGGTACGGGGTGAAGGGGGTGTGTGTGATTGAGGCCAGGCAAGGATGCAACGTGGGGGAGGGGGGCAATCACCTGCAGATGATGCGCTGGCCATATCCGCTTGGGGTGTTGCTGTGAGCAGCGGCATGCTGCCCGTGCCTGCAGTGCACACCCCTCCCATTCATTTAGTGAACACATCGGGTACGGGGTAAAGGGGGTGTGTGTGATTGAGGTCAGGCAAGGATGCAACGTGGGGGAGAAGGGCTATCACCTGCAGATGATGCGTTGGCCATATCCGCTTGGGGTGTTGCTGTGAGCAGCGGCATGCTGCCTGTGCCTGCAGTGCACACCCCTCCCATTCATTTAGTGAACACATCGGGTACGGGGTGAAGGGGGTGTGTGTGATTGAGGCCAGGCAAGGATGCAACGTGGGGGAGGGGGGCAATCACCTGCAGATGATGCGCTGGCCATATCCGCTTGGGGTGTTGTTTTGAGCAGCGGCATGCTGCCCGTGCCTGCTGCAGTGCACACCCCTCCCATTCATTTAGTGAACACATCGGGTACGGGGTGAAGGGGGTGTGTGATTGAGGCCAGGCAAGGATGCAACGTGGGGGAGGGGGGGCAATCACCTGCAGATGATGCGCTGGCCATATCCGCTTGTGGTGCGGCTGTGAGCAGCGGCATGCTGCCCGTGCCTGCAGTGCACACCCCTCCCATTCATTTAGTGAACACGTCGGGTACGGGGTGAAGGGGGTGTGTGTGATTGAGGCCAGGCAAGGATGCAACGTGGGGGAGGGGGGGCAATCACCTGCAGATGATGCGTTGGCCATATTCGCTTGGGGTGTTGCTGTGAGCAGCGGCATGCTGCCCGTGCCTGCAGTGCACACCCCTCCCATTCATTTAGTGAACACATCGGGTACGGGGTGAAGGGGGTGTGTGTGATTGAGGCCAGGCAAGGATGCAACGTGGGAGAGGGGGGGCAATCACCTGCAGATGATGCGCTGGCCATATCTGCTTGTGGTGCGGCTGTGAGCAGCGGCATGCTGCCCGTGCCTGCAGTGCACACCCCTCCCATTCATTTAGTGAACACATCGGGTACGGGGTGAAGGGGGTGTGCGTGATTGAGGCCAGGCAAGGATGCAACGTGGGGGAGGGGGGCAATCACCTGCAGATGATGCGCTGGCCATATCCGCTTGGGGTGTTGTTGTGAGCAGCGGCATGCTGCCCGTGCCTGCAGTGCACACCCCTCCCATTCCTTTAGTGAACACATTGGGTACGGGGTGAAGGGGGTGTGTGTGATTGAGGCCAGGCAAGGATGCAACGTGGGGGAGGGGGGCAATCACCTGCAGATGATGCGCTGGCCATATCCGCTTGGGGTGTTGTTTTGAGCAGCGGCATGCTGCCTGTGCCTGCAGTGCACACCCCTCCCATTCCTTTAGTGAACACATCGGGTACGGGGTGAAGGGGGTGTGTGTGATTGAGGCCAGGCAAGGATGCAACGTGGGGGAGGGGGGTATTCACCTGCAGATGATGCGTTGGCCATATCCGCTTGGGGTGTTGCTATGAGCAGCGGCATGCTGCCTGTGCCTGCAGTGCACACCCCTCCCATTCCTTTAGTGAACACATCGGGTACGGGGTGAAGGGGGTGTGTGTGATTGAGGCCAGGCAAGGATGCAAGGTGGGGGAGGGGGGCAATCACCTGCAGATGATGCGCTGGCCATATCCGCTTGTGGTGCGGCTGTGAGCAGCGGCATGCTGCCTGTGCCTGCAGTGCACACCCCTCCCATTCCTTTAGTGAACACATCGGG
>LGRX02005647.1:0-37331 GCA_001247695.2 Cymbomonas tetramitiformis
TAGTATAGGTCACTAGTATAGGTCACTAGTTTAGAGGTGCAAGGTCGTAGGTCGATCTTTTCGATCATCGGCAGATCGATCGGTCATCGGAAGCAAGGTCTTCTGCAGTGCACAGGTTCGAGGTGCGAGTCTCGAGGGCAAACTTGACGCGAGACACGCCCCTCAAAGGAGTTGGCGGCGGTTTTAGCTTCCTTTTCAACCACAGCGGGTTCCTGACAGGTCCCAGTGCAGGTACTTGGCGTCGATTTTTCGACGGCCTTAATCTTTTAAATCCTTTAAAACCATGTTCACCGCACGTAAGAAGATCCAGAAGGAACGTGGGCTTGAGCCCGATGAGTTCGAGGAGAATGTCGCTCAGGTCTGTCACTTGCTTGGCTGCAAAGGCATGGCGAGGGGGGGTCATTCATCACCCCGCTGATCTGCAACGTTTGCCTGCTTTTAAGACTATCCGGAGTATGAAGCTAGTCCTTAACGCAGTAATCCTCTTCATGTATGGTCTAGAATAGGGCCGCCTGTGCTCTTGGTGTTTGTGTGCCAGTCATAGGGTAATGTCTGAAACTATTATGGACGGCGGCAGGCTCTCTTCGATCTTGAGGCTACCAACCAGGAGCTCAAGGTTGACTTGAGGGACTTGTTCATCAACTCCGCTAAGGAAATTGACATTTCCACTGGCCGCAAAGCTATCATCATCCAGGTGTTCATTGCTCGTGATATCTCTTTTGAACGTTGCTTGCACGTGCTCTGTTCCCTAAGAATGAAACGGGTATTGTTCTTGCTGTTTTTCTTCGTGCACGTTCTCCGGAAGATAACATTTTGCGTCCGTTTCCTTATTGGCCCCGGCGGGCAGAGTTCCTCGAGGGTTTTCGTTGCGTTCCGCCACAAGCGTCTTTCTCAACCCTGATCCTCCTTCTCGATAACGACGAATATCTCGCGCACAGTTGTTTTTAGCTTTCCGATTTCAGGTCCATACTTGTATGGGTGAATCAAGTTGGAATGGTTGTTTGGTTAGCCACATATCAGTGCCGTCCTTCCCCCTTCTATCGTTTTCTTATGATCTCAAGTGTAACCGTCTCTAAGAGGGCTAAGGCTGTAGCCTGCTGGCTGCAACTGGTTGGTTAGCTCAGAATTTTAGTTACATATTCCGGATCCCTGCAAACTTGTTGTATCCATGACCTCCTAGTCTAGTCTCTACAGCAATGTTTTAAGTTCCCAGAAATGTAGCTTTCTTCTGGAGGGTTATGTGGTTTGCGCGTCGAAGTAATCTGAATTAATCGTACAAGAAGGCGTATTTCTCGTTTTGTGTCGCAGGTTCCCTTCCGCCTCTTGAAGGCTTTCCACAAGATCCAGCAGCGTCTGGTGCGCGAGCTGGAGAAGAAGTTCAGCGGCAAGGATGTTGTCGTCGTTGCCAACAGGCGTATCATGAAGCCCCAAACCACTGGCCTCTCTAACGCTCGCCCTCGCAGCCGCACTCTCACTGCGGTGAGCCCTTGAAGCATTCCTGTCGGTCAACCGTCTCACAGACACCTTTTGGCGGCTGTACTCGAACTCGAATAGCATTGCACTGATGGTATTCGGAAGATGCTCTCTGCGACACAAGTGCCAGCAGAGAGGGGGTGTGGTACACTAAAGTTACAAACTGGAAAAGCATGATATGGACGAGCACCGTTCCGAATATGCTGTCACGACTGCAGCGCAGTTAAGCACGGCACGGTCATACACGTTGAAGTTGACCAACGCATTATCGGCCCTTCGCTTACTTTCTGCTCGACAGATTCTTATTTGGCACATAGTTTTGGATGCTATTGTCAGGTGCACACTGCTCTCCTTGAGGACCTTGTGTACCCCACCGAGATTGTTGGTAAGCGTACTCGCTATCGCACGGACGGCTCCAAGGTGTTGAAGGTGTACCTTGATCCCAAGGTAAAGTCTTTTGCAGTCTTGCGTAGCCCCGAGATCGCTTCTGTTATTTGTAGCATATTATGAGCCGCTCTTCGCACCTTTTTTCACTTTGCAGTATTAGAGCACGCCTGAGGTGCTTTTTGGTGCTCTATTAACAGGAGCGCAACACCACTGAATACAAGTTGGAGACGTTCGGTGGAGTGTACAAGAAGCTCACCGGCAAGGAGGTTGTCTTCGAATACCCCGTTCAGGAGGCGTCTTAAATTATGGTTTACGATATAGACCTGAAAATGAGATTTTCCTGTGTTTTGATCACCTACATGCATAGTCATCGGACATAAGGATTAATATTATGTTAATAGAGGGATAACATGCATTGCAATATCCTCTTCATTGCAAATGTGCATGTTGGTGATTTTCTATATGGGTTAAATATGTAATGTGCATAGTATGAAATGTGCATATGCCCTGTGTGAATTAATAACGTGATATCTGTAGACAGACTGCTAATAAGCGGGATAGCACAACGAGTGTTGTGCCTGAATAGTGACGAGTTCATTTGGAATTCACTGGTGTACCCACTTGAACGAGTAAGCACACATTGAGATGTGAGGATGATCGTCCAGTTTCTAGAATTGTTTTTGAAAGATATCTTTTATATTTGAAAACCTATTTTGCCGCCTCTTGGGCAGTGCGTCGGCCGGGCAGTGACGTGTAATCACTGCCCCCTCTAATGCGCCGCGTCCAGACTCCTAACATCTGAACGGATCCTGCATGCGCAAGAAGCATGTTCTTCCGAAGACACCGAAAAATTAATATGCGAACTTGTATTATATTTGGCATACAGTTGTACAGAACACAACACTTGTTGCACTATCCCGCTTGTTCACGGTCTGTCTACGGATATCACACTATTAATTTCATTTGCCTACAGGCAGATCACCATTAAAATCATTTGCTCATTCACGGACTACTATCAAAATCATTTGCCTACGCGCATACCGCTACATCAAAATCAATTGCTTACGCGCATACTATATTATAATCATTTGCCTACGCACATACTACCATATATGGCATTTGCCTACGCGCATTGCACATTAAACTTTTTCTTTATTGTATTGTATGCTCTGCAAAATAGAATACCGACTATTAATGAATGCAATCCACGGAGAGACTCCCTCCTTCTATGCATGTTGTGTATAGATGTAACATATTTCCGATACTATACCGTGTCTTCTTTGTTGATTTTTATTCCTGAATTCGGGCGCAATAAAACAGGGTCAAACGTTTGTTGATTGGCCGAAAACAATTAAAATTTTAAAAAAATTTCTTTGTTCGTTTAGTGCGGAGCCTGCCTACCAATTATTCAATTAATGGACTTTGTTTTGTTTTTTTACACCGAGCATTTTGTTGAAATATCTAATTGTTTTCACTTTTCAAGCCGATGGGCTATTCCTTGGCAGAGGACACACATGAAATGATCTTGCGCATAACTTACATCAGAGGTTGAGGGTGCACCAATATTGCTGCACAGCAATATTTGGCACAGCAATATTTGTGCCAAGTCTCGTCCGCTAGAACGCACGAGAACTCCTCCGCCGTTTGAGTTTTTATGCGATGTGCATGAAAGTGATAAGGGTCTATCAGCTTAGCTCGCAGTCGCGACTGCAAACTGAGCTGATGCGGCCACGGATCGGCTCAACCAAGAGCTTAAAAAATCCTAGGAGTCTAGATAAGATATCTATGTGCGTTATGAACGTTGAAAAAATGTTTTCCTAATCTAATTTACTCGCAAACAGGGTGGGATATACGTGCAGTGAAGCCTTAAGCGGTTTTCACATACTTAAATGCGCTTCCGAAAGCACACTGCGTCCGCCGGATAAAAAAACGGACGGCGCTAGGCGATTTGCTCGCTCCTGCGGCATTCGTCGTGCACAGGTCGTGCATCATCTTCTCTCGGACAGGAACCCGTCGAAGAACATTAGAAGTGTCACACCGAATGGAACAGACTGCTTCGCCCGAGTGTTCATCTTTGATCGTCGATCGTAAGGAATATTGACCGGGGGAGAGACTAAACAAGGCTCTCCCGGTAGTAAGTAAACACTTACAGGAAATGCTCTAGTAGCATTCGGTTGGGAAGCACATCCCAAGTTTTAACATCGGATACAGATTTTTTTAATTGCACTTTTGGTCAAGTTACTTAGCAGCCACAGAGGTGGCTGCAATGTACGACAAATTTAAACTCAACCCCGAGAGCTTGCACAGCTCTCTGCTTATAAGGTAACTCGTCGTTACTGTGCCACTTCACGTGTTCAGTCATTTGCTGACTGCAACAGCCAATCAGCTGGGATCTGTCATCATTACTTAAATGTCTCTGACTATCACCTCCCAAGTCTCTCATTTGAGTACTCACAGATCTGTTGATGTGACTGTATAACTGAGGTCCTCCTCGATTCCCTCCAGTTATGTTCGACTGATCGAATCCTAAATGGTTTCCCACCAATTCTCTCCAGTCTGATCTGCTGTAGGTGCAGATATTCAAATGTCACATCTGAGTCAGTCACTTCTGTCGGTCACCTTTGTCACTTCTGCCAGTCACCTCTGTCATTCGGTCATGCTGGTGACTGTCATCATTTCCGGTTGGTGACTGGCATCGTTTCTGTCACTCGTCACTCTGATCGACTCGTACTGACTCGTGATGTACCCTAGTACAAATATGCCTCCCAGCAAGATAAATGCTGCAATCGGTGGTGCAGATGCATTAGCAATATAGGGCGGATCGAGATCGGCGGTGATTCTTTGTGCCACGTCAAAAACATTTCAAGAAATAATGAATCAGCGAGATGGCATGGCGGTATTTCAAATAAAAACTCGAAATGATCGATCACAGATCGAGATGAGATATAACATACTACAATTATTGTATTATACCCCACGCGTGGGGCGGGCACACAAAATACACACGCTTGGGGGGGGGCACGCAAAATACGTGGGGTTTCCACACGGCACCCCCTTGTTGTTTGTTCTTTTAGTGGCAGGGCTATCTACCAATTAATTAATGAATCAACTTTGTTTTTTTTTTCACCACCGGGAATCCAGCAAACCAATTAATTGTTTGTTATTTCTTTTTACATAGGTCGTTTTGGGGCAAAATAATTACGTTAATTTTAAAATCAATAAAGAAGTCACGGTAGGGTGTCCGGCATATATTTTCTAAAAAACCATCAACATAAAAATTCCGTCCCCGACTAGTGAGGTACAAATTGATTGGAACGCACCCTTTTATGACTCCCAGTTCACCTCGATTCGCGCACAGAAAATTCATGGGTGTGCAATTTGGTTGGAATAGAAAATTGACAATCCTGGAATACAAATTTGAATTCTGAATTTTAATTTACAGATCTGCCTAAAAAATTCTTCCGCCTTTCAAGAATGATATTTTCCAAAATTTCCCCCACTCGGGACTTGTGAACCACTTTGGTGAGATGGCCTCGCCAAAGTGGCTCACCAAAGTGGCTCACCAAAGTGGTTCATAAAATTCACACTGCTGTAACGCGTAATGCGCTGGGTATTCTGAATTATGTATGACATTTTTGTATATAATTTATATTTGGGAACTACCGTTTTCCCGACACAACTGACATGGCAAGAAAAATCCAGCGCAGATGAATATGGCAGTTCGATTAAAATATTTTTCACGGCTGAAATCGCTCGAAAATCCATCATGTGTTAAGTACGAGAGCCCGCCGCATTAAGCCCCCCTTAAATATTCTCTTTTCGTGATTATTACTGGTCATACGAGCCTGGAAAGGTCCAACGTCCAACTCTATAGCCGATGTGGCGCAAAATCATTCACGTCTTGGATACATTACGTGATTCATTAGACGGGCGAAATTCGGAACTATAATCTCATTCATCTGAACCGTGCACTGAAAATGTAGTAATATCTTCATTTAATCGTGCGTCCCCGCGAAAAAGTCGAAGTGGGGTACGCCACATTTCTTGGGTGGCATATGACTGCTTTTTTGTACGGTATGTCATTTTGAGACGCAAAAGATTTGGTTTGGTTTTTGACAGATTCACCTCTCGCATATGTATGATGCTCGCAGTGTCACTGTCCCATTTTACAGCAGATGTCGCTTAGAGCATTTTGCGATGTACAGATGTTATTTGTTAACTATGTAATTTCAACTTAACGCGGAACGCTCTCTCTCTCGCAGCGAGACCCCGTACAGCCAGGCGAAGATTTTTAACATTACGTGTTCATCTAAGTAAAATTTTCCTATATAATATTATCACATATTGCAAAACTACACTGATGTGACCTCGAAAGTAACACAGTACGAAATACGGTGGACCAACGGCGAAGGGAACGAACAGACTACGTGGAGCACAGAAGAAACAGTAAGAACACACCTGCTCAAACACAACTCCTCCTCGGACCAAGGATGGGAGGACCTTGTGGAAGAATGGGAGAATGACAAAAGAGACAAAAGGGCCAAACGTGAGCCCGTTGAAGAAATACTGGCAGGACAACCAAGTAGCGAACAGAGGTACTGGAAACAGGTAACCCACCTGGAAATATGCACAAGGGAAACGAACCCGGACCAGGACATTAGGCACATTACAGGCACGAAGGACAGACAACTATGCACGGAAGGCGACACCACCTACTGCTACGAGCCGGAGGGAGGCCTGATAGGCACACTGAGCACGGTGAAAGTTCGAGAATTGTACGACAGATATGCTGAAGCGGTGGGTGACAGCACGGCGCAACGGCTAACAGGAAAACAACTGGCCAAAAGACCGAAACTAAGTTTGGAACACAAAATACACGTCAATACTTTTGAGGAGGAAATTGCACAGCTGCTCATAAGGTACTCTAGTAAAGCGGAGATGAAACACAGAAAAAGGAACCTCCAAAACCACTGGACCTTTCCCCCGGAAATGATGGAGGCGGTACACACAGCCATGGGAGTCCAGACAGAAGTATTCGCCTCGCCACTCAATGTACACAAAAACACTAAAACGTACTACTCACAATACCCACGGGACTCGGTATTCGGGGCTGTGGGCTCGGCATGGGAAGAGCAATGGGAAAAGCTGGGGTCATACCAATTCAACCCGGAATATACGGCAGGGGACCTCTACAAGGCACTGAAAAAGGCAATTAACTCCACGAAAGCGGCAGAACCCGTCCTGGGAGTAGGGATATACCCCACATATGCCAAAAGCCCGTATAGGAAATTGCTAAACAAGCACATGGGATACAGGGTACATGAATTGCTCGAGATAAAGGAAGGGCAGTTCACCTTCCTACCACCTGACCACTGGATGCAAGGGAACCTACAAAAACCCAAACAATGTAACTGGAACATGAGAATACTGGTAGTAGCGAACGCGGCAGGGTGGAGAAAATTCTGCCCGGACGCGCTCAAAACCCACGACATATTCAGCACGGCCCTTCTTAAGTGCCCGCAAAGCAAAGTTAGGACAATAGGCAGGGCATGCTACGTGCATAGGCCCCTTACGCTCAAAGACACGGACAGGCAGCCTAGGTCAATTACAGAATGGGAGAAGGACTGCGTCATAGACCCTGCGCCATGGACCAACCATGAACTACCAGTCATGTAAGCACTGCCAGGCGGGCACCTGGAAAGCCACACAGAGGAGATAATCGACCGCTGGATGGAAGACAGGAAAAGAGAAGGGGAGCACAGAGGAGGGGACAGGGGGCCTAGGCCCACAATTACGGATGTACTAAGAGCCAACACTACGTGGAGTAGGGAGGAAATAAACAGGGACGCACTCAGAAGATGGGCACTACAGTTTATGGGCCCAGACACAACAGAGGAGGGCATAAACGGGGACCAGTGGCTGCAGTGGGAAAAGGGTGAAATAGAGAAAGCCGAACTACCACCCGAGAGTCAGTGGGACAACAATGGGAAAGGATACTCAGAGCCTGACAGGCGACATAACAAAAACGATATGGTCTACACAGATGGAAGCCAAAGGAAAGTCAAAAAGGAAAACGGGGAAATCGAGGAAGTAACGGCGGCAGGAATCTGGGACCCAAGAGGGGGACGAGCAACGAAACACATGCAAAGATGGACAGGACGCTGCCAAACTGTCAACAGGGCGGAGCTCACAGCCATATATATGGCACTAACACTGGACTCAAACTCAGGAGAAGAAAAAGTCAGCATATGCACAGATAGCCTAACCTCACTCTACCAAATACAAAACATGAGAAGAAGGCCGCACACGCTGGAGAGGCATGTGCACCGGGACATACTGTGGAAAATAATGAAGCAAATACAAATGCTAAATAGGGAAGGAACAAAGGTGGCCCTATACAAGGTTAAAGCGCATGTGGGGATACATGGGAATGAAATGGCGGACGAGGTGGCAAAAAATGCCTGTGAAGAGGGGGAATACGGCCTAAACCACGACAACACAGATACAGTAACGCTGCTGGCAATATGTGAGGCCACAGGGAGACAATTGGAAGGACACCAAGCAATACTCAACCATGTAACGAAAAAGGTAAGGGAGGCAAAAATGACGGGAGGAACAAACATAATACAAAGACTAAAAAGGAAACTAGAAACCGGACCCGAGGAATGGGAGACCAAAAGGCAACGCATAGAGAGAATGGAGGCAGAATACGCACAAAAAAACCGGGAACCTACTGGAACAGAAGTAGAAGAAGCCTGGGCAGACAC
Organism: Cymbomonas tetramitiformis; assembly: GCA_001247695.2. NCBI lineage: Eukaryota > Viridiplantae > Chlorophyta > Pyramimonadophyceae > Pyramimonadales > Pyramimonadaceae > Cymbomonas > Cymbomonas tetramitiformis. The sequence continues at coordinate 8,628 of LGRX02005647.1, forward strand.
CTGGTCCGAAGAACTAGAATGGCAACAGGTGCAGGAAGAGGAATTGGAACTCCAGCGGATGGAACGAGAAGAGGAAGAGGCACTGATACAAGTGCAGCAAGTACAAACAACACCATAGGTAGAACAAACGAGGGGGCACGGGGAAGAGAGCACACGGAAAGTAGGATGGGAAGCGGACGAGGTGGGGGAGATAAGAACAATACGAGAGGAGGAGGGGGCACTAGAACAAGGAAAAATACAAAAACGAAGAAGAACCCGAAGCCAGACAGGACCCGACCAACCAACCTTACGGGAAACCGAAGGGCTGCGAGAAGCCCAACGGGACGCTGCACTGGAGCCAACACAGGAAATGGAGCTACCGCAAACACAGAATATGGGCATGACAACACAGCAGGGTGCTGAAGCAGAGCTCAGCGAAATGGCCCAACAACAGGATGAAGCACAGGAAGAATGGAGAGCACTCCAGGAAATGGCACAACAACAGGCAACAGCACAAAAGGAAGTACACCATAACACCAAGCGAGGGAATGGAGAAGGGCCTCGATGGAAAAAATACGGACAGCAACACAAGAAAAGCCAGAAAAATACATGCAGCACCTAAGAGGTGATAAAGCCATGCACAAGCTCTCCATTGAATACTGGAAGAAAGGAACAGAATACCTAAATGAGCATGATGTGACAGTCCTGCTAAGATGCCGGGCGAACAAGCTGCCGGCAGGACCATACAAAAAACAGCAAGGAGGGAGAAGGGCGCAAAACTGCAAATGCTGCGGGATGCCCAGACAAGTGAACGCGGGGGGCTTCATACGCACAGCCCATGTGCTAGGAGGATGCACAGAAAGGGAAATAAAGAACATGGTAATAAGCAGGTCAGATGAGACCACCAAAATGATAGCAAACGCAATTAGCAAAGGTAGGAAAGGAGGATGTGTAATAAGAACCCATGCCGGGAAAAGAGGGAAGGGAATGAACAATGGTAGACCAATAGAAGACTTCCTGCTCACAAGGGGGCAATGCAAACTAGACGGACGAAACACACCAGCACCAGAGCACGGAAAGGACACCATACCACACTACGTAGATATAGTAATGCTTGAGGGAACTGAGAAAGGGAACGAGCAGCCTGGGTACACGCACCAAAAAGCAATGGCAGAAGCGGGTCACATACACCTGGTAGAGGTAACATACACAGACGAAATGAGTTGGGAGGAAGCATTAAAGACAAAGTACACGAAGTACACACCGCTGGTAAAGCTACTGGAACTATATGGGTACAAGGTAACGCTACACGTGATGGTATTTGGCAACACTGGAACGATATATGAGCACGCAGAGAAAATACTGACCAAAAATTTAGGATTCGACAAACAGGAAGCCCTACACCTACTCAGAAAAATACACGACCTAGCTACAGGATACGCAGTAAGCCTCAGCAGACTATATAGGAAAAAAGTAGACAAGGAACCGGACTAAGGAAAAAGGAGGTAAGAGTCAAGGGGACTCACAAAGCCCCACACCCCGTCCAAGGGTGTTTTTTTTTAATATTATTATTATCACATATTTCTACTGAGTCAGGGGGTATTCGCTTCGCAAAGAATGATGGCACCTTTCACTACTTTTGGAAGTCGCGAAAATCCTAAGATCCCGCTCAACATACCCACATGACCGCGCCGGCCCTTAGCGAGAATTGTTGTTGGCCATTCAGACCGTACGAATTAATATTGAAAGATAACACATATGAGATAATATTTTAGTAAGCCATTCCCTCATCCGCAGCGCATACTTGCTTGCAAGCGAGCGCGCAGATGAGGGACGAAACCCTAGCGGAAACGTGGACGCGGTTGACATCCGCGTTTTTGCTAGGGCTGACAGCGCGCTGTCCAATGCTCAAAACGTGTTCGTTATGCGAATATGATATGTGTGGTACGCTTGTGCTATGCATTGTGATTTCATGCGGTGCGTATGTCGAGCCGTTCACTCGATGCGTGCCCAATGACCCCCTCCCTTGCGCGGCGTTCCAGATCCCAGATTATGCACGGATCTCGCGCGCGCAAAAAATATGTTGTTCCTAACACACCTAAAAATAAGTATGCAAAGTTTCGATGCTTGCGGTGTATTGCTCGGACCTCTACATCAGGCTGCTGGACAGTGACTTACGGGTCCGTAAGTCACTGTCCAGCAGCTTGAGGTGAAGGTCTGGGCGAGAACAGGTGAGCGGATTATGTTTTGTTCGACGTGAGCACGTGACGGAGGCTAGACACGTCATCATACCACGGATATGCGAATGGAAAATATAAAAATTGAATTTCACCAACAAATATTTTAGTGAATATAAACCTTTGGTATATTCACTACATCGCGGCCAGATTATTGGCTGAAAAAAAAGGATTCCCACACGACTTGTATTTATTGGTCATAGAGACCACAGGCTTTCGCTTTCGCGTTTTTTTGCTCTTTTTCCGCATTTCCCCAATATTTCCCGATATACATATATCCCTTTGGCATCATTATAATAATTTTTCGAGGGACGGTATAAAATTTTCAGTCTGCATTAATTAATAAAAATTTTATTTTCTATTCCAGGATTGTCACTTTTCTATTCCAAAATAATAATATTCCGAAAATTCATTTTGTCACGTCTTCCAGATGTCGGTCCTGCACGAGCGAAGAGTACAATCTTGTTATTGCTTATAGAAGTCCTACAGTTCTGATGAGGACAACTTATTGGCAATCGAATATCCCAAATGTCAGTGCACCTGACGTCCAGGAAAAATCGTTGTAGCTTGCTAGCACCGATTCTTTTTTGAAATTACAAGAAACCACTATGCAATTTGGGTATCCCTTCAAAAAAGTAATTACAAGAAACCACTATACAATACAGTTCATGCATTTTACTCCACTCCTCAGATTTGGTCCGGATTATGAGGAGAGACGCCTAAAACCGAACGTTGCATTTTCGATTTTCTCCTCGTCAAAATTTCCGTCGAGCGCGATGGAATGGTTGATGGTGGCTGACGCCTGAAGCCGATTTACGAGGACAAAACGCCCGATCTATTTTGAGGAGGTCGGACGTTCAGTTACTCGTTTTTCCCCCCATTTGCGGTTCATGTCACGCCAGCTGTCATTTTCGTTTCAGCGATTTTTTGGATGTTTGAGGAATTTGTCCTCGTCGCGCCCGCGCAACGAGGACTGTAGAAGTCATGGCAGAGTACCGAATCTGAAGAGTGCAGTAAAATGCAGTAACTGTAATGTGGGTATCCCTTTATGAAGGAGTCCCAAAAATCTGATATATTGATAACTTAATAATCAAATATTTCAAAAGTCGATATGTATGCAACGTCTTCAAAATGGCTTATATCGAGCTTTATGCTGTGGATCGATTATATCACTGGAGGTACTTAGGTTACCGGATACCAATGACAGCTACGGAAATATTCACAAGTAATATGATTATGCTATGCTTTATCGACATCACAGTAGACAAGATGTCCCCTTGTAAGAATTGGAGTACCGGGGTCGATAAGAATTTGGAACATGTTGAAATGAAGCCGTGTGCATGTTATTTGTATGTGAAAATTCAGTGGTATATGAGTATTCAAATGGGCATGCGAAATTCAAGGATGAAACAATAAATATTCCGAAAATTAGCCACTTATTTCAATATGTACTTCAATATTTGTAATATATCGTATTTCAATATGATTTCCCTCCGAAAAGTTATGAACTTTGATAACTTTCTTGAGAAAATTCGAAACTTCCAGAAAACGTCTGATAAGTCATCATCGATCGCGCAGGAGTACGAGTCGTCATCGATCGCGCGAGGGCAGATTCCGTAGTCTAATCCAGATTCCGCAGATTCCGCAGATCCCGCAGATTCCGTAATCAGTAATAAGTGAAATGTCCAATACTTAGATGACAATTGTACTGTCCAATACTCAGTTGCGTAAGTGTCCAATAGTTAGATGACAAGTATTGATGTTTTAGATCACAGGCTGGCCCAGGGCTCGATATATGTGATCAAATTTGAATTTGGGCCCATTTGGCGGCAACAATGGTAGAAGAGGAGGCCGGGCGTTTTTTTCATTCAAATTGTCCCTTGGGAATTGTGCCCGTGGGCACTACGACAGATGCTCGGAGATATGTTTTTGATTGAACGTGCAAAGGTACACAATTCGGATTTTTATAATATACTGGATCAGGGCCAGATTGAGGTACAAACGATAATTCGGTTCCGAGTTCTCAAGGCTAAACACTTCTCAAGTGCTCCACTTATTCACTCGTCACTCAGCGGTTGCAGGGTCAACCACTCGACAACCGATGTCACACTTCGGCTCAACGTTCAATTCCCGATCCGATCTCATTTCTAATTCCGATTCGTCATTCTCGATTCAGATGTTATGCCGACAGACTGACACGATGACTGCCCCACAGTACTGTCATACTACTGTACTGTCATACTGTCATACTGTCATACTGTCATACTGTCATAGCGTCATACTGTCATACTGTCATAACCTTGATATCGGATATTCGATTTCATTGTCTTTTCAACCCCGATGCGAATCTGACCATTCTTCGAGGGTCTGACTGAGTTCCACGATGACACCCCCCACAGTACTGTCATACTACTATAGTGTCATACTGTCATACTGTCATAGTGTCATACTGTCATACCCCGGACATCTGGTATTCATTCTCATCGTGATTTCAAGCCCAATTTCACTGTCATCGTGCCAATCCCAGATTACCCCCGATGACACACATACGGACGCATAGGCATATCGGCTCACGCTGTGCCTCCGGGCACAACTCTCCCCCCCTTAGGAGTGGTCTACCTCCTGGGATCACTCCGCTAAGGTACCCATCTAAGTTCCAGTTCTTAGGTTTTCTGGTTCCTTTCTGTTTCCAGTTCTTAGGTTCTCTGGTCCCTCTTCGAGCACAGTTTGCCTGCCGCTACCAGGGCACCACTTTCACGAAGAAGGGTGCCACTTGGAATCTAAAGCGGGTCTTCAGTCTTGCGGAGGCGTAAATGTCGGAAAAGTTGTCGCAGCAGAAGTGCTGGCACGGGATATACACTCGCGGATCGGCCCGCTCCAGTCTGCTGCGGGTGAGGTCCAAGCTGAGCAGTCTCTGGATGAGCACCGGTTGCCCATCTGCACGCACACGGTGTTGAAGCAGTACAGCGTAGCAGGGGCGTGGGTGGCGCTGAGTTCGTCCATATGCAGGTGGGCTTCATGTACTGCGTACCGTACATGCAGTAGGTACACACCAGCGGAGGAGGGAGCTGGCGCATCATAGGACGAAGCCGTAGCGCGTTAGGGAAGCGACCTCTGGGGTTTTCCATGAACCAATGTTTCGGCTCCAGGTAGTCAATGATCTGCAATGCTCGTCGTACGATTTTGTCAGCCTGGGGAAGGTCAGGGGGTCCACCAGTGGTGCGCGCTTGACTGTACTGCCTGCAGGGGGGACTTGCCCAAACGACATCGAAGAATCCAGGCGGGTATTGTTTGTAGTCCCATTGCATGATGTCACACACATGAGTGGGTTGCCAGATATGTCCGGAGTCGAGGGTCACCACTGAAGCGGAGGGGAAGCAATTTAGGAATTCCCTCTCTACTGAGCCAGTACCGCTGAAAAGTACGAGAATCCTGGGCGTGCGGGTTGCTTTCGTCTGTATCGCCAGCAGCTCTGTCACCAGTGCCAACGACCCATCTTCCACGCGCTCTTGGCGTTCCCACGGCAGGGGGGTATCATATTCCATCTGTTCGAGCTGGTCCAGTTCATCGCAGGGATTAGTGATGAGGTGGGCCAGTGTCATTCCGGCTTGAGCGGAGTGACGGCCACGTTGCTCGCGTCGCCGAGTGGCTTCGTCGCGAACTTGCGCTTCCATGTGCAGTCTCGCTTGCTCGAATTCACGAAGCTGTTGAAGTGGACCTCCGCGTTCAAGTTTGTCACGCGTCCTCCATTGGTCGTGAGCTTTGGAGTAGCCAGTCCAGCGAACCTTCCACTCTTCCACCTCTTTTCCTCGAACAGACCGCACCCGACGTGCAAGAATACGCTCAACGTGTGCTTCCTTCTGACCGTCCACTACCACCTCTTCAGGTACTGCTAGGTGATCGCGTGCGGCGAAAGCATCTTGACCGCTGGTGTACGGTTTGAGGCGATGTTGAGCAAACACGTCGTGTATCCGCCAGTGAGGAGGGAGGCGTAGGCGGTAGGCTACTGGAGCTCCCCTGTCGGCCTCTGGCATGGTCATCTGTACATCGCTGAAGAAGCGTTCGGTCACAGGGACTGGTCCATGCCAGCGCTTGGTCAATTTCCTGCAGATGGAGCGATCCATCACCTTCTCCGTAAGGTGTTTCGCCTCTATCCAGACCAGATCTCCAACAGCATACTCCCGCTGTCCGTGCCTACGATCAAACTGTTCGCGCTGTCGCTGTTGAGCCAGCTCTAACCGCTGTCTGGCGTCCCGCAGTTGCGACGAAAATTTCACGGCCACTTCGTGTGCGGTGCCTACTCCCCCTGTTCGTCGTCCAGCGGTGGACTGTGCGGCCTCCAGGAAAAGGTCCAACTGCGACAGCGGCGAGAACCCGAACACCAGCTCAAATGGCGTGAAGCCAGTAGATTCACTCCTGGAGTCATTGATCGCGAACTCCACGTTAGTGGTGAACAGATCCCAGTCCTCCACATTGGCGTCTACGAAGGACCTGAGCATGTCCTCAATAACCCTGTTGCTGTGTTCCGCCTGGCCGTCAGACCGAGGGTTGTACGGCGTGGTACGAGCCACCTTCACACCCATCAGTCTCATGAGCTCCTGCCAGAAGGCATCTTGAAACCGCGGGTCACGATCAGAGACAATCTTCATAGGCGCGCCATGTAAGCGCCACACCGAGTCAAAGTAGATTCTGGCCACCACAGCTGCAGAGCTGTCGCCGAAGTTCATCGGCACAACGTGGACCATCTTCGTCAGCTTGCAAGTGAAGGCCACGAAAGCGTCATTACCTCTCTCTGATACTGGCAGGCCGGTGACGAAGTCCACCGCGACATCCTGCCATGGCCTGTTCGGGATGCTGTGAGGGTTTAGCAACCCATCCGGGTAAGTCCCCCGCGGCCTCACTGATTGGCACACCGCGCAGGATGCAACCCAGGTGCCCACATCTTCCGCGGCACCACGCCAATAGAAGCGTCGCAGCACCCTTTCCAGAGTCTTGTCTCGCCCAGTGTGACCCGAGGACAATGACTCGTGAGCATGACGAATCACTACTTCTCGAAGTGGAGAGTCCTCCCCCAGCACCAACTGATATCTCCCTGCTGCGGTCCTCCAAACCACTTCACCCACCAGCCTGAAGTCCTGTAGGCATTGGTGTGGTGCCGCCTTCACTTTCTCCCGCAGCGAACGAAGTGTCCCCTCTCGGGTGTACTCCGCTTTCAACGCACGCAGGAACTTTGAGTCCGACTGCTGGGAGGCTGCGTCTCTGAAGGCTGCTGCCTCACCTGTCCTTATCACAGCGGGGGCTGTTCGCGGATGCCTCACGCGTGCTGGCTGTGGTTTGGCGGGAGGGGCGTGTACTATCAGAACAGGCCAACGAAGGTCGAAGGCCTTCCCATCTGGGTTCTCGAAGAACTGATTGGGCTCGCCCTTATCATCGTGAGTAGGGATGACCTCCACGATCTGCATATTGGCCTTTCTGAAAAGTTTGCGCCACGCGGGGAGCTTGGACTGGTGATCTGGTAGAACGAAGACTGCTGAGGTGTTTTCTGGGTCTGCCTTCCATTCTGCGATATACTTGTTCAAAATCGCCTCCACAGTAATGTGCTTGGAGTTATATGGAGGGTTACACCAAACCCGAAGGCCCCTCCATTTCTCTGAAAGGCAGTCTGTCCAGAATCTATCCGCCTGTCTGTTGCGGCCGCCAAAGTCACAACAGGCGTCCACATCGAAGGGTCCAAACTTCTCGGCGTACTTCGAGGAGTACTCTGCTCGGACACGCCAATTCTGTGAGTCCTCTGGGGGAGTCTGCCGTTTTTGTGGGTGAAGGACCGGGGATGGAGCTGACTGCTGGGGCGCCTGCTGCGGGGGTGGTGAGCTCGATGGCACCTTCTCAGTGGGCGCATCCGATGCGTCAGCTCGTGATGTAGGCGTTCGCGTCTTCGGTGACGCCAACTGTGGAGGCGCTGGGGTCGTAGAGGCTTTCCCAGCGCGTGACATACTCCTCGTTATCCTTATCTGAGGTGGAGCTCTGTCAGGGGGTTCGTGTGGAGCTTCTGTCGGCTTCGCGCTATCAGCTTCAGGCCAGTCAGGCATGTCGAAGTCGAGGTGATCCTCCTTCATTCCCTTATAGAGCTTCGGATTAACGAGAGCGATGGTCTCCCCCATGTCCATGGCCTGTTCCGCCACGGAGAGGGTTTCCACTGCTGAGAGCCAACAGTCAACCGTCTGGGCCCAGTGGGGATGAGCTGCGGGTGGTGAGCTGGAGAAGCATTCAGACTCCAGCGTTGCCAGAGGGTCTTTCGGCAGGTCTGAGGTGGGGTCGATCACTCCTGCCTCCTTCAACCCCTCGCGAACGTCCTTGTCTTTGAAGTCGGGTCTTCTGGACAGGGCGTCTGGTACCAGCAGCAGCGCTCCCTTGATGTACTCCATTCTCGGGACTCCCACCTCCACCAGATCCATGTACCAGCGTGCCTGTCTGCGGCTAAGCTCTCTGCCAGGTTCCATCAGCCATTCAAGGGGGCGGTGATCACCCTGGATGCGGAAGTTGGTGAAGATGAGGTAATGCCGCCAGGTGACGGTGGTACAGTGGTGTAGAGCACCTAGCTCACGCTCGCCGGTGTGATAATTCTGCTCGGCGGCTGAGAACTGGCGGCTCTCGTATGCTATCACGCGCAGCCCAAGACCATCTCCATTGTCTTGCATCAGTACTCCCCCAAGAGCGATGCCGCTAGCATCCGTCTGCACCACGAAAGGTGCTGTGCCGTCTGCGGCACCCTTAATGTTGGGCAAGGCGAGCACTGGCGCTGATGTGAGGGCCTTCTTCAGCTCCTCGAAGGCCCACTGCTGCATGGGACCCCACTCCCAGGGTACGTCCGACTTGGTCAACCGGGTGAGGGGCTGGGCGATCTCGGAGAAGCAGTGAATGAATCTGCGGTAATACCCCGCCAGGCCCAAGAACTGCCTGACGTGGGTAACCGTCTCCAGTTCGGGCCAGTCCCTCACTGCAGCCACCTTGTCGTGTTGGGGTCTGCAGCCATCCGCGGAGATACAGTGGCCAAGGAACCGCAAGGATTTCTTCAACAGTTGACACTTGGACCTCTTGAGGAAGACGCCCTTCTCCCTGCACGTCAGGAGCAGTTGTTTGACGTGTTCGTAGTGCTCTGCAGCGGTGTTGCTGAAGACGACCACGTCATCGATGAAGATCCGGACAAATGGGAGATGGCCCAAGGCCCGCTGCATCCGTCGCTGGTACTGAGACGGTGAATTCTGCAGCCCCTGCGGCATGACCAACCACTCATATGACCCCATCTGGGTGGTGAAGGCGGTCTTCTCGACATCTCCTGGTGCCATCGGTACTTGCCAGAAGCCATCCACCGCGTCGAACGAAGAGAAGAACTTCGCACCCTGCATCTCGTCGAACATCATCTGGATGTCTGGGAGAGGATACTTGTCCTTAACTGTCTGGCGGTTGAGGAGCCGGTAGTCGATTACCAGTCGCAGCTCCTTGGGGTTCCCCGGTTTGGGGACCATCAGACAGGGAGCTGCATAAGGGCTGGAAGAGGGTCGGATGTAGCCCTTGGACATCAGGGTCTCCACGCGTTCTCGAAGTTGGCGGAGTTCCTCTGCAGACTTCTTGTAGATGCGCTGGCAGGGCGGCCCCTTCTTGCTCAGCTCAGGGTCCAGGTTAATGTTGGCTTCATCTTGGGGGTCATGTCTGAGTCCATCAATGTTCGGTAGGGCAGTCGTCATCTCCTTCTTGTACTCCTCACCCCAGAAGTCCTGAAACTTGAGGGTCCATTCAGGGCTCACTTCTGCATCTTCAGTATCCGCAGCGGGTTCGGCGTTCTCAGAGTCGATAGCCGTGGCTGCAACGGCAGAAGCCGAGTATCATCGGGGGACTTCTCGGCCATCATGAGCCAGGCGGGTTGTATCTCCGGGTCGTCATTGCCGCGTAGCTTCTGCGTTTCCGCGTACACCAGGTACTTCTTCAACTGGGCAGGGGTCAGGAACACCTCATCCACCAATCCCGCACAGGCCGTGCCCTTCGGAGACCTGTCTCCAGATGCTTTCCCAGGAGAACAGCCTGTGATGGTGACGCGATCTCCAATCTTACCACTGCGGGACTTCCTGAGGAAGGAGACGGAGCCATTCCCTTCATAGCCCAGAGTGACAGGAGAGTGACTGCGCAACCATCTTCCGCCAAGGATAACATCCACCTGTATGCCCAGTGGTAGGATCCGGAGGGCAAGGGCGTTCTCCGTATAGGTGCCCGTGGTGGTGTGCGTGTTAAACTTGGCGTACGCGGTGGCGCCAGTGATCTTCACAGATCCATCCGCCAAGGTGACTCGCATCTCGGAGCCGGCTCGTGTTGTGAGGCCACATCGCTTGGCGCTCTGCTCCGAGATGAAGTTGTCAGAGGCCCCCGAGTCGATCAGCACCTTGACCGTGTGCCCTCTGAGGGTTGCATAGAACACCAGCAGCAGCGGTCCTTCTTCGTCATGTGCCGCTGCGAGGGTACCCTCAATGTCGGTCTTCCACTGAACTCCCCCATCTGTGCGTATGCTTTTGCACTTGAGGTTGGGGAGGAGGTTGTCCGAGGCCTCGCGGCATTCTTCCAACGTTTGCCTACACACGGCGTAGAACTCCTCATCCAGCAAATCAACATCTTCAGTCGGATGACTGACGAGGTTGTCTACACTCGCCGTCAGCAGGGTGCCCGCTGAGGTGCATTCGCTCGAGGTGGGGCTGACATGAGTGGTGTCGCTGGTGGTAGGGCTCACATGGGTGGTGTTACTGGTAGTAGGGCTCACATGGGTAGTGCCGCTGGTGGTAGGGCTTACATGGGTAGTGCCGCTTACTGTGGGGCTCACGTGGGTAGTGCCGCTTGTTGTGGGGCTCGCATGGGTAGCGACACTGTTGGTGAGACTGCCATGGGTGAGGGGATCCTCGTCATGCTGAGGGCTGCTAGTGGGGGAGTTGTGGGCGAGTTGGTGGGAGCTCTGGTGGTCAGTTCTCGCCTCAGGGGTCCCAGCTGCTGCCATCTGCTGGGTGAAGCAGAGCGAATTGACTGAGGACTCCTCTTCCATCACCTCAGGGTCTTCAGCGATGGGGTGGCTGTCGAGACGGGGCGGCGCTTCATCTGCTTCATGCGTTCTGACGGTGGTCATCTGTTGGGTGAAGCAAAGCGAGCTGGGTGTGGAGGTCTCCTCTGTCACTACGCAGTCAGATGGACCTTCAAGGTTTCCTCCCGGGGTAGCCGGCGCGTTGTCATGGTGCGAGGATGTCGTCTCTGTCGTGGGCTCGACCAGTGGGGATGATGGAGGGGATGCTCCCAAGGGGCTGGGACCCAGCTTCCTCATCTTGTACTGGTGCACTGCGTGTAGACTGCACCAGGCGCCAGGTAAGCCCACGTCTCCCGCTGTCCCGGGTATCGTGCCCACTTCGGTGTCCAGGGTGCAGAGAGAGGTCGAGGATCTCGCTGCTGCTCTTCGTGCACCCTCCTTTTCCCACAGCCTGCTACCGGCAGGGTAGAAGTCTTACCGTGGCGGGCCGGCCCGGGGCCGCAGAAGCTCGCTCCGGGCCGAAACCGGGCCGAAGGGGCTTTCGCCCCCGGGCCGCACAAAAATATGAGCCGGCCAAACTTCGGCCAAAAATATAGGCATTTTATGCTACTTTTTATCAAACCCCCATACTTAATTTCAAAATTTCGCGCCTGCGGCGGGCATTGTTCTTCCTTGACCGTTTTGGCCGAAAGCGGGCCAGCGGAAATATAGTTTACGGGCCGTAAAGAAATTTGGAAGACTTCTACCCTGGCTACCGGGGAAGGAATCTGGACTCGAAGTGACGATCGCCTCCAGCTGCTCGGCGGGCGACAGCTCTCTCCAAGCTGCGTAGAGGTCGGAGGGGCTGGCGCTAGGGGACTCGAGGACCTGCTGGTGACCGTCGTGTGAGAGGAGGTGCCACAGTGCGATGCGCTGATGGCCCTCTCTACGATCTTGAGGTTCACGGGCAATGCGTACCCTCTCCGCCAGCTGGTTGGCGCGGTTCACGTGCTCCTTCGGCGATCGACTCCCAGAGCGTATGCGGCTACGAGTACGCTCCCACATCTTATCCACCAGGTCCTTGGCAGCCTCCGGGGATTTGCGCAGAGCTCTGCGAACTTTTTGCATGGCGACTTCGAGGGGGAGAGAATACAGATCTCTCTTCCAGTGCCACGCAGTTAGCCTCTTCTGCGGGTCTGCGAGGTTGGACTGATAGTTGGGCAGTGGTAGGACAACACGCGGTCGGGGGCGAAGATCGCGGGGCTCTCCGCGGTTGCTGCCCATAATGGGGGTCTGTGCCGGGGGACTCGCCGCCCCCTCCGGCCCTCGATCCTTGCCTGTGTATAAGCAGGGCCGTCATCAAGAGGTAGTGACGGCTCATCGAAGGGGGTGCTTTCTGCAAGAGGGTGGCTGGTCAGGTCATCCCTCGGCAGCGATGGGGCACCAGCTGAGCGGTAGGTGCGTCGCAAGCGGGTCCCAGAGGTGAAGGCCACGCTCTTGGGATGGGGACGGTGGCCCCAAGGGTCTCTGCGTCCTCGTGCGCGTCGGGGTTCCACTGGCTCTGACCGCTTCTCCAGGGCGGAGAGGGTCTGATCATCAGGACATGACCTCACTTCCTCGAGGGGCAGGGTCTGGGGCTGGTCGCCGGCCAGTCATTCATCGCTCTCCACCGGAGGAAGGCCGTCACCCTCCACAAGCTCGATACCTGCGAGGGCCGCCAGGGTCTGGTAGCTCTGCTCGTCCTCACAGGTAGCAAGTGCCAAGACCTCCTCGGAGAACTCCTCTGGGACGCCATCCACCGAGGAGATGTCCTCCTGCTGCTCGATGGCCCAGACGACGGCGGCTACAAACCCAGGGGAATTTGCCAATCGAGCGGGTGCATTGGCCCTCCACTCCTTGAGCTTAGCCTCGTCCGTGCAGTTACGGACGATGTGCTCCGCGGAGCCGCAGGCGAAGCACCGGCGGACTTTCGGAGCGTCGGGGCGGGAGAGGCCAGGTGGTGGTGGCAATGGGGCCACTGCCGCGGCAACGGTGGTGGCAGGCCCATTCTCCAGCATGGCAAGAGCTGGGCGGTTCGAAGAGGGGGTACGCCTGAAGAAGGGGGTGCGAGGTGATGGGTTGGCGAAGGAAACAGTACGGGGAGGACGGTCTTGAGAGCGCCTCTGAGCCGCCTCCGTGTCAATGTCGCTCTCCACCTCCTCAGCGACTTCCCGAATCTTCAACAAGGCGTTGTGGGTGCCTGGGATATCGTCAGCGACGGCCTTCCTTTCCCACTCTTCTGGTTTGGAGACATCCAAGTGGATGGCTCTCAGGCGCCGCATCACCTTGGGTGCATATTTTAACCCTCGGCGGTACGTGGAGAGCATCGACAGGTTGGACATCTCCACGCAATTGGGGACTCTGCCAGCCAGGAAGTTGACGGAGGCCATGCGGGTCTCCAACCGCGAAAAATACTCCGCCGCGGTCTCGTTCGTCGCCTGCCTCAGTGCAATGGCCTCTCCGTGTGCATTCTCCAGGTAGGCCTGTGTTAGAGAACACACCGCCAGATCGCTGAAGAACACGTCCAGCTCTACGTAGCGCCGGTGCCAAGCCTGGTCAGACCCGAAGGTCCCCGCCGCACGCTCCAAGAATTTCTTCTGCTGGTCCTGAAGAGTGTGCTCCTTAAAACTCCAAAGGAGGCTCGACACGCTCGCCTGGTACGCCGATACAGATGGCGTACAGCTGGGAGTGGTCAGCGCCTCGATCACGATGGCCTCTTGGAATATCTTCCGCACCATGTTGGAGTAGTGCTCCAACTGCGTCAGGAGGCCATCCTTGTCGGCCGACTTGGTGTCGGACGCGGAGCGAGGGAATCTGGTCACACTCTTGATCAGCTTCTGCACCATCTCCTTGGTCTTGTGCTCCAGGCGGACCTCGTCTGAGGATGCTCGCAGATTAGTGCCCTGCGGCAGTCGGACGATGCCTGGTACGAAGGGGGTGGCGCTGGGAGAGAGTGCGGGGTTCGCAGCAGCGGCAGAGTGAACGGGGTTTGCGGCGGCGGAGTGGGGGAAACGGGCTGGAGGTGGTAGTCCCGGGGCATGCGCGGGTGGGAGTGCAGGCGCGGGATTTGTGGTGACTGCAGTCGAAGTGGGCGGTAATGCAGGGGCTGATGGTGGAGCGGGGAGTGGAAGAGGTGTATGGAAGGGCAGGGGTGTGGATGGTTGTGCGGCCACCACGCTCATGCTCCGGTACCAATCGGAGTTGCTGACTTCTGACCACGCGGCGAGCCCGTCCTGGTCGAAGTTCTGCATCTCCGACTCCCGCGCAGTGGCAGGGATCCACTCCCACACTGGCTGCCCCATGCTCGTAGACCGCACATTGGCTGCGGCTGGGTCCCCCATTGCCATATCCATGACCTCGCGGTCGACCATGAGAACCCAGGTCTCCACACGAGGGTTGGTAAGTGGTAGGGGTGCGTGGTGTAGGCGGCCTCCCATGCGCGCATATGCGGTCAGCGGCGCTCCCAGCAGGTGCATGATCCTGAACAGGATGGCGTCGCCCTGCACCCCAGCCCGGCGGCGTTCATCCCATGGCAGGGAGACGGTTGCCGCGCCTCGCACCCCCGCTGACTGGTGCACCCACAATGACCCACCGTCGTGGGTGACGAAGAGAGCCCTGACCTCTGGGTACTGAGGGTAGGAGGGCTCTGGTGCGGGGTCGTCAGGGGGATCTTGGGGTGGATCACTGGGGGGCCCTGGTGGCGAGTCGCTTGAACTGGGGTCTCCGGGCTCCGAGTCAGGGTTGCCACCGCCGTGCACTACCGTCTCCATCGACTGCCGCCGGCGAGCCACCATCATGTTGAGGGGGTCCGGCCGACCCTGAGTGGGAGGTTCGGCGGGAGCGGTTTCAGCGACAGTCTGGGACACTGGGGGGGTTACGCTGTCAGCGGCGTCCGCCTCGAGTGGATGGTCCGCCGTCAGGGCCCCCTGTGCGCTGCTCTGAGGGTCGCCTGGAGGGGAGGCTCCTGCAGAAGTCGTCGCGCCAGGCAGGGCGAGTCCCCTCGAGATCACCGCGGAGATATCCAGGGCCTGTACTGCCGCCAGGACTTCCCTGCGAATGTGCTCGCTCCGGCTGCTCGCGTCCGAGTCAGAACCGGACCTGTGGGCGGCCCTCCGCCTGCGCTCAGCCCGTGCCTGCGTGCTTCGGCTGCCCCTGGTCCCCGTGCTGGTGCGGCTGACGTCCGTACCGGACTCGGGGTCGGAGTGATCAGATGCATGGCTCAGACCTGGAATGTGCCTGCCGTGCGTCGCGGGGCCCGAGGATACTCTTCGGGAACGTCGACTCCGGCGGGTCTCTGAGGCTGCTGCCACCGCGGGGAGATGGCGTACCAAGAGCTGGGCCCCGCCCGAGGCGCTCTGCTGAGCTCCGCTGTCAAGGGGTACCTGCAGAGGATCTGGCAGGGCTGCGGCGCCGATACTGATGAAGTGCTGCAGCGGTGAGAGATCCGCACCAGAGTCATGAAGCGCGGAGGTAGCTGGTACCAGTTGATGGGGCTGCTGTGACTGTTGTTGCGGCTGCGGCTGCTGTTGCTGCTGCTGCTGCTGCTGTTGCTGCTGCAACTGCTGCTGCTGGAACTGCTGCTGCATCGGTTCCAGTGACTGCTGCTGGAGCCACTGCTGTTGCTGCTGCTGGTACGCGAGCCACTGCTGCTGTTGCTGCAGCTGTTGTTGGAACGGCGTGGGATATGAGCCCATGGGGTGGTGGGTTCCCAGTGTGAACGGCACTGGTGACACTCCCCCAGCGAGGGGCGCTGATTGGGGCAGTACCCAATTGACGCCGTTCCATACAGCCTGTGCAGGGGTGCCATCCGGCATGGTATATGGGCGGGGCACCGCAGTGTAGGGCATGGTGGTGCCTGGATGTGGAAGGGGGTGAGCGGAAGCGTATGTGGTGGGAGATGGGAAGGTGATGGGGGAGAACAGTGGGTGGTGTAACGACTCTGCGCTGACACCCATGCTGGGAAAGGATTCTGATGTCTGCTGTGACATTCTGACTGCTGAGCTGGTTGAGTTCACAGACTGGGTGTGGCAATAGCCACAGGTGAGCAAAAGTAGTGAGTGCTCGCCTTTTTATTTAATCAGTCTCGTCCTCGTCGATGTCACTCTCTGGAGGCGAAGGAGCGGGGCTTCCAGGTGGAGATGGGGGGACCCAAGGCCACTCGTCGATCACTTGTACTGGATATGAACCAGGGAGCGCGGGGAAGGTTGTTAGGTCTTGGGTGTGCGGGTAGCGGAAGTGGCAGTTTCCAACCTGATGCCACACGTAATCGTGATACACTGGTGGGATAGCCAGCTTGGCTCTGCCCAGGCGTTCAGTCGCTGTTCTCCTCTTCGTCGTCAGAGGAAGAGGGGGAAGGAGGGCCGCTGAAACCGCTCTGCCAGAAAGCGCCTGCTGGTGGGTAGGTAGGGTCTGAAGGGAATACCCACTTAATAGGTCCTTGCTTCCACCACGCTCTTCTGTATTTGTCTGGGTCTGGGGGTACTGCCATACACCAGCGAACTCAAAATTTGGCCAGGGCTCCGCGACACGATTTTTGAGTGCCTAGGCGCGCGAGCAAGAGTCAAGCAGCAACGAAAGGAAAGGTGTCAGGTCCAATACAGAGGTCCAGTAAGGTCCCAGACGGTATTTATGCTCCGTAGGTCCCAAGAATGCTCCAGTCAGGGCACTGCTGGAGGATACCAGGAGGTGCTGAAGAGCTGCCAGAAACGTCCAGGAACTGCTGAAAGCGCTGTTTGGTGGAGCTTTCCCCGCTGCTGATGGCCGTGAGGGCGGTATCAGGGGTTTCTAGGCTGTTCTATGGGGTCTAAGGAGGGGTTTTTCGGTGGTGGGGGCTACTGGGAGAGGTTTTGGGGTAGGCTGGAAACTGTCAAAAACGGCTATTTTTGGCTGTTTTGGGCGGTTTTTCGCCTTTTTGGGGCTCTGAAAGGTGAGCTATGTGGTTTTCTTGGCTACTGTAGACCGGGGAAACCCTTCAGGGTGCTCCCTGACGGTCGTTTGTGGCCTGGGACGGACTTCGGGTTTAAGATCGGAAAACGAATGCTTGGGTTTCTGAGCCCGTTTGAGCCCCCAGTGTTAAGGAAGCTGAAATATGACGTTTTGAAGATATTTCCCAGAGAATACGGCCGTTGTATACGAAAAAAAATGTACTTACAGAGGCAAAAATTGCGCACGTATAGCCGGAAGTACAGCTCTCCCCCTGTATTACAACGAAAGTTCCAATAGGTCCGTGGGCGAGTTGCGCAGGGGCGAATTCGCAGCACACTGATACCAAATGTGCCCGTGGGCACTACGACAGATGCTCGGAGATATGTTTTTGATTGAACGTGCAAAGGTACACAATTCGGATTTTTATAATATACTGGATCAGGGCCAGATTGAGGTACAAACGATAATTCGGTTCCGAGTTCTGAAGGCTAAACACTTCTCAAGTGCTCCACTTATTCACTCGTCACTCAGGTTGCAGGGTCAACCACTCGACAGCCGATGTCACACTTCGGCTCAACGTTCAATTCCCGATCCGATCTCATTTCTAATTCCGATTCGTCATTCTCGATTCAGATGTTATGCCGACAGACTGACACGATGACTGCCCCACAGTACTGTCATACTACTGTACTGTCATACTGTCATACTGTCATAGCGTCATACTGTCATACTGTCATAACCTTAATATCTGATATTCGATTTCATTGTCTTTTCAACCCCGATGCGAATCTGACCATTCTTCGAGGGTCTGACTGAGTTCCACGATGACACCCCCCACAGTACTGTCATACTACTATAGTGTCATAGTGTCATACTGTCATAGTGTCATACTGTCATACCCCGGACATCTGGTATTCATTCTCATCGTGATTTCAAGCCCAATTTCACTGTCATCGTGCCAATCCCAGATTACCCCCGATGACACACATACGGACGCATAGGCATATCGGCTCACGCTGTGCCTCCGGGCACAGGAATATTGGCAACGTTATTGTTGTGAGGATTGGATTAATGGTCAATGTGTGGTTGGTGCTTGTGGCCGTGAAGATACACCAGGTTTGAAAGACAGCGAACACATTTTTTATGCTAGGAGTGCTATGAATCACGTAACGGAGATTAAGTCACATCGGGCGTGGGCATACTGGCTTGCACAAAAAGAACGCAACCGGCAAACCTAGACTAATATATGCACATGAATTGCAAATTGAACACCACAGGCCAAAGGTCCTTGACTGCCAAGGCATATTGCTACATAGCAAGGACAGATCGGATTGTGCTTACTGGAGACAATTTCAGGGGAAAAGAATTCAACAAACACTACTCAGATACACTATTCTTTGGCGAGCTACTTCGCAGCGAGTGCACAACGCGCACTCGCGATTTGAGCGAATTTCAAATAAAGTGGCTCGGAAAACGTTGGGGGTTATCGACCAAAAGCCCAAAGCCCCCTCAGCCTAACAAGTTAAAAAGCCTATACCCCCCTTCCTTCTGAAATTTCACAAATCCTCAAAACGTGTAGACGTGTAGACAGGTCATGGCATTTTCTTTTGAAACTCGCCATCGCAAGCCAAAATGGTATCAAGTTATCAGGTTATCAAGTGAGATGCTATATGACCATTGTAATATATTTAATAAAAATATATACAATAGCACACAATTTGGGGATATGCCGGCAGCTTACTAAAGGCCGCACACGGGTAAACATAAATGATCTAGTTATTTATCTACCTATTTAAGCCACATCTGACTCGATACGCAAGCTGTTCATAGCCATATGCGGGCCTTTTCAACTTTCATTTCAGAACACGTTTCTCAAGCATTAAGCAACCTATGACCTTCGCAGCCCAGGCGCACGTCAGATTGCTCTAACGTGTGCACTTCGCAGCCCAGGCTCGTCCGATCATTTTTTCTAGTGCGTGCACAACTCTTGAGACGAAAATAAATTTGCTAGGCTGCAAGCACCATGCAACCTGCGCGCATAGCCAAATACTTGTTAGCAATATAAATATTTGACAAATGAGCGCGCACCAATACGATTCTCACACGAAACGAGAAATCGAGAATCTCTCGCAAGCACGAATTCACAAAAAGTGCAAAGATATTAGTCTGAAATAGCATAGTTAGCAAAGACCGGGGAATGATCCCGCGGGGGACAGTCCCCGGTCGCGCTGCTACCACTTGAAAACGTACCATTAACCCCTATGGAGCGGATGGAACTTTTTGCCAAAAGCACTAGTTTCACAAATGCGCCGTTTTCACGGTATATGGTACCTTGGTAAGTGTGGGTGATTCGTTACATGTTCCATAACTCCTATAAAGTGATTTTGATCTATAAAATACATGATCGCATTATATATACAACGATATATCGGTGATATACAAGCCCAAAAACACGTTTTCCAGGAATCAAAAGTGTCAAAAATCAGTTCTCGCAACCGCTTATTCGAGTATTAGGTCGCCCCTCGACCATGAAACAATCGCCTTTACTAATGCCTTGAAATTGGTAATGGTGGCTGTAGTTAAACGCACCAATACATCGAAATATTCGAGCAATAAGGTGAAAAAAACACCAAAAAACAACGAAAAAACATCATTTGTCAAATGTTTTCCATACTTAAGGCCATATTGTGTGTTTTCGGGGGAAATCGACTGTTGGGAAAGTAAGCATTGCCCATATGAGGTGCATGGCCATTTTATATGATAGTGGTCACTGAACCAACACATTCTTGTCGATGAATTGCATCTACACCTCGATTTTGCACACTTTAAGATACTTTTGACCCAAATTTCATGCCTAGAAATAAGCAACTTTGGGGATTTTACTACAACAAAATTGTCCTTGGGTGAGATATATATACTAAGTATATGTGTAGAATAAATTGTTGAGCATTAGATATACCTATTGCAACGGGTGTGCAAAGCTTATATGGCCGGTTCCGACAAGTGCTATCGGGCTGAGAAATGAATCCAAGCTTAGAGTTTGAAGTAGTTGTACCGTATACGGTACAAACCGCTCCATAGGGGTTAAAACTATCGAACGTCAGAGTGTTCACTATATTAAAGCACAAAAAGCAACCCTTGCGCGGATTGCACCCTACAATGACATATTCGGCAAAGAGCGGTTAAAGATCCTGCCAGGGGCATCCCTATTCGCGGCACCGCCGATTCGGACACAACCGCCGCATCCAACACAAAGAACGAGATGCAGAAGAGGGGCGGGGAATATGAAGCAACGTGCGATAAAGCCGTACGAATCACACTTGACCATGCCGCTGGCGCCGTAGAACGTGGATGGGCCGATCGGAGGACTCGCGGTCAAGGTGGACAAACCCCAATCCTAACGTAAATGGGAGTGCAGAGCGAACACAGACAAACTTAGATTTGACCAGAATGCGGGGCCAAAAAACGCAGGGAGAATACGCTCAACGAGAAAAGGGCAAACAGTTTCAGAGAAGCGTGAGCGCTGTTGCTCCAGTTATTGAAACATATGAAAATGACTACCGGGTTTTGTATTCCTGAGTGCGCGAAAATTTTGCACTACTACGGGGCTGGCATGGGTAACTTGTTCATACTAGATTCCCTACTGCTACTTCGTACTATGTACTCACTCACTGTACTGGTGCGTTCACCCGGCGCGCGTCCACCATCGCGTGCCACATTCCCGATTCTAAGAACTCATTATTCTACATAAAGTTCAACGTCGAAGGCGACTTCTGCAGACGAGACACGACACGACGAGAGCCGCGAGAGCGATCGAGTGATGCGATGTGGCATCGTCATGCGACACGAGTGCAACTGTCGCATGCTACACAGACTTGCTGCATACTGGTCGTAATTAATCGATATGAAAATAATTTATGTCATTAAATATTCATTCCTAAAACATAGGTTAAGACCACATTACATATTTTTTGCAACTTCAGTTTTCGCACGAATTTAAGTTACATCAAACTCAATGCATACATAGCATAACATTCACTTTCCCAAAGCATTTCTTAGAAATATCCGCCAAATTTGGGTATCTCTTTATGCAAGAGCTCCAACATTCACACGTAATATGATTTGATTTGGCTGTGCTTTATCGACGTCTCGGGAGATAATATATACAAGAGCACAAAAAACAAGGGCACGCCAGCTTACTAAAGGCCGTAAACGGGTAAACATATATTATCTAGCTATTTATATATTTGTGTATGCCACATTTGACTACGCTAGCTATATGCCTCGAGATATATGCCTAGCTATATGCGGGCATTGTCAAGTTCTAATTTCATTTCAGAACACGCTTATCAGCCTTAGGCAACCTGCGACCTTCGCTGTCCAAGCTCATCATATTGTTTTTCTCTAATGCGTGCACTTCGCAACCCAGGCTCGTCAGATTTTCCTAGTGTGTGTACAACTCGTGAGACGAAAAGAAATTTGCCAGGCAAGAATCATGCTACCTGCGCGCATAGACAAACTCTTGTTAGTAATGAAGAAACATTTGCTAAAGGAGCGCGCACTAAGATTCTTACCCAACACGATAACCTCTCGCGAGTACGAATTTAAAAAAGTGCAACAGACGTTAGTCTGAAATAGCATGGCCAGCGATGACCGGGGAAAGATCCCGCCGGTGACAGTTCCCAGTCGCGCTGCTACCACCTGAAAAACGCACCATTCAAACTACCGAACGTCAGAGCGTTCACTATATTAAATTACAAACAACAACCGTTGCGTGGATTTCACCCTACCATAGCATATCTGGCAAGGGGCATCCCGCCCAGTCGCGGCGCTACCGACCCGGGCACAACCGCATCCAACACAAAGAACAGGATGCGGGAGAGGGGGGCGAATACGAAGCAACGTGCGATAAAGCCGCCGTCCAGCGTATGAATCACACAACTTAACCATGCCGCTGGAACCATAGAACATAGCAAGGTCGATCGGAGGACTCGGTCAGGGGGACAAACCCATTCCTAACGTACACGGGAGTACGGAGCGAATACAGAGAGGCCTAAAGTCGTTAGCGAGAATGCGGGGCAAACAAAAATATTCAGAGAGAATATGCTCAACGAAAAAAATGCAAACAATTTCAGTGAAATGTGAGCGTTGTGGCTCCAGATACTCCGCAGCCGTTTGAAACGGTTTGAAAGGACAGCCGGGCTTTTGTGTTTCCGAGTGCGCGAAATTCTAGCACTACCTGGAATCCCTACTCACTAATGCACCCGTCGGGCGACCACCGTCACCGTGAATTCCCGATTCTTCATTCTGCATCAACGTGACTTTTGCTGACGAGACGCGAGAGGCGCGAGAACGATCGAGCGATGCGATGTAGCATCATCATGTGGCACGAGGTGCAACTATCGCATGCTACATATACTTGCTGCATATTTGTCGTAATTAATCGATACGAAAATAATTTATTGTATCAAATATCCATTCCGTAAACACAGACTAAGACTACACATTTTTTTTGTGCAAACGTTTCGCTTTCGCACAAATTTAAGTTTCATCTAACTGAATGCATTCATAACATAATATTCCCATTCCCAAAACAATTCCTAGAAAATATTCCCGAAATTGTTAGGTATCTTTAATGCAAAAGGGCCCATATTGGGACATGTCCCAATATGTGTCGGGCACATATTGGGACACTTTGACACATATTGGGACATCGGTCCTAATATGTGCCCCCCACTGTCCCAATATGTGTCCCCATTGTCCCAATATGTGCCCCCACTGTCCCAATATGTGCCTCAATCCGTTCCAAACCATGACTCGATTGTTCCACGTGCGAATGTTATATACGTGGCATTAATTTTTACAGAGAGTGTATCAAAATCGGCATTCATCCCACATAAAATGCGAAACTAAGGCGGGAAAATTCAAAGGCGGCGCAATCTTCGACAGCTCGGGTTTTCACAGGCATTAATACATATTAGTCGAAGATTGCGCCGCCTTTGAATTTTCCCGCCGTAGTTTCGCATTTTATGTGGGATGAATGCCGATTTTAATACACTCTCTGCAAAAATTAATGCCACGTATATAATATTCGCACGTGGAACAGTCGAGTCATGGTTCGGAACGGATTGAGGCACATAATGGGACAGTGGGGACACGTATTGGGACAGTGGGGGCACATATTGGGACAGTGGGGACACAGTGTGGGCACATACTGGGACATGTCCCAATATGTGTCAAAGTGTCC
Source organism: Cymbomonas tetramitiformis (assembly GCA_001247695.2). Lineage (NCBI taxonomy): Eukaryota > Viridiplantae > Chlorophyta > Pyramimonadophyceae > Pyramimonadales > Pyramimonadaceae > Cymbomonas > Cymbomonas tetramitiformis. The sequence continues at coordinate 32,092 of LGRX02005647.1, forward strand.
CAATATGTGCCCGACACATATTGGGACATGTCCCAATATGGGCCCTTTTGCATCTTTAATAGTAGCTTCCTGCGCACCTCGATATGCGCACACAGAAACATTGTCGGGTTTATATCATGCGTATGCCGATCCTGCACGAGTGAACATAGTATCAATCAAAATGTCACTGACGGCTGAGAAGATAAAGCGCATATAATGTGTGCACCTTAACATGTATCTTCGCTTCGCAAATATCAGTGTATAATTTAGTATAATCCTAAACGACTGCATGATTACTTCACACAATTCCTGAATAATTCTGTCCGAGCGAATTTACACCCAGGATGCCCAATGGCCACATCATAATTGATTGACGAGGATCCCACGCGCCGTTAGTGGGCATAGTGACCTGCGTACAATTGAAGGTAAGATTCCAATTATAAATCTCCCACACAGCACTTTCAACGAAGTCAACATGGCCAGTGAAGTCTGGGGATGATGCGATGATCCCGCCAGGGGAATCCCTTAAACGCTCTGCTAACCCATCGTTTATATAAAACAAAGGCGGCGAGGACCTTATTCAAGATTCAACATGCCAATAAAAAACGCGTACAGTACACAGGCACGCAAATTTGTAAATGTGCTAGGAGGCAAGCACAAGAGCAAGAGAAACGGCTAATAAGTACAAAACGCAAGAGTACTCAGTACGGAGTACAGTAGGACCGATCAGAATGATGTTGATGTGAGGTGCCTAGCCTGTTGTACGGAGTACTCAGTACAGTTGAGTTATGGAGAGAGTTCCTGAATGCATAAGAACTCTAAGTGTAACCAGTTTCGGGGATGAGAACTGAACTGAGAATTGTAAGCCGTAACCGCTGTATATTGTGTATTGAAAGCATGCACTTGAAAGCAAAAGCATAACTATAATGATTTACGAAACCGAAGTCTTGTAGTAATAACTTGAAGGATTTACGAAACCGAAGTCCGATAGTTGACCAAACGTAATCATACCTCGTGCGGTCGTTTAATAGCTAGTAATAGTTAAGCCCGAAAGTGTAAAGAAGAGAAGAAACTGGAGTGGTAGCCTCCTACAAAATGGTAATTGGATCGTTTTTACCGGTCGCTTCCTGAAAATTTCTGTTTCTGCGTATTCTGATTGCGCCCCCCTTGCGTGATGCCTTTCGCCCGGCGTTTTGTGTTGTGAAATCAAGCACAGTGTGTCGTGCGTTTCTGCTTCGTGTTGGTGGGTGCGTGGTTGTGGGATTCAGGTGCTCTAGGAGTGGAATTCTCCGAGTGCTTTGATCCGCGACGTAGTTTGGTACGACTACCTAGCAATGAAGGAGGTGGCTTGGGGCCCTTGGTCCTCCCTCCCCTTTGCGAATGTACTTTGAGTCTGTTCTGTCCTCGGATGGGACGGCTGCCTTGACGTGGCGTTGTAGCGTCCTTTGCGTATATGCAATTTGGAATTTGCGTATATGACTTTGGAATTATTTTTACTTTTACGAACGAAAACGTGTTTTGCGTTGACGCGTTGCTCTAGATTCTTTCTTTTGGTCTAGGATGTTTTGTCGTGCGCTTTGGGCGGCGTGTCGGTTTGGCTGCGGGTTGGTGATGCCGGGTTTCAGGTGTTCTTGAGGTTCCGATCTCCGGGTACTTTGGGCCGCGAGGAGATTCAGGCGCGCTTCTGCCCTAGCATGTTTCTTGTTCACGCATAACGCTTGGGCTCGTGTCACGAGCGCACAGTTGCGCGGGTCGGGCTTGGGATTTGGAATCGCGTGGATTTTTCGGCAGAACCGACCCTTCGCGGCGGGAGCGCTGCGCGATTTTTTAAAGATTGTGCGGCCTTTGCTGAATTGTCCCCGTGTTTCTCAATCTCGGGTAGCCTAGGGCTTGCGCCCTCTATACTCAGGAATTGCCGCGCTTCGGCCGGTTTGACCACTCGGCTCGTGCCTGAGTGGTGAATTTCTGGGTGCGGCGTGTGCTTGTTGCTTTGCATGGGCGTAAGTGCCTCCACTACGTTAGTTAATTAGCACGTCACGGCCTAGGTGCGCGGCGGTCCCCGGGATGAGCGTCGGGATGAGCCGTGCCAAGCGCGTGGCTTCGCGCTGCGCGCTGCGTATGGCTCAGCGGCGGGCTTGGGATCGGGCGGCGTGGTTCATTCTGCGGCTTCAGGTGTTGCGGGATGTCCGTGTCGGGCGCGACCGTTGCGTGGTTTGGCTTAGGGGTCAGGAGATGCGGGATCGGGCGGCGGGTTTGCGGGCGTGGCGGCGGGCGGCGTTTTTCGTTGCTAGGCTTGGGTTTTTGCGAGTGGCGTCCCGTGGGATTGTGCGCCGTGCGGTCTTGCGCCTGTCCGAAGGGGGGGGGGAGGTACCTCAGATCGGACGAGCGCAGAGCGCACTCGGCGTACGGCCACGTCACCGGTGCTACCTTTAGGGGAGCGCGTGACCACAGCCACTGCGCGAGCGTTGCCCTAAGCGAGGCGTGCGGCCACATCGGCGTTGCCCCTAGCGAGGTGCGCGGCCACTGCCCTAGCACCAGCGCTGCCCCTGGCGAGGCGCGTGGTGGCAGTCGCGGCATTGGCGCTGCCCTTGGCGAGGCGCGTGGTGGCAGTCGCGGCACTGGCGCTGCCCCTAGCGAGGCGCGTGGTGGCAGTCACGGCACTGGCGCTGCCCCTAGCGAGGCGCGTGGTGGCAGTCGCGGCACTGGCGCTGCCCCTAGCGAGGCGCGCGGCCACATCGGCGCTGCCCCTTGCGAGGCGCGTGGTGGCAGTCGCGGCACTGGCGCTGCCCCTGGCGAGGCGCGTGGTGGCAGTCGCGGCACTGGCGCTGCCCCTAGCGAGGCGCGTGGTAGCAGTCGCAGCACTGGCGCTGCCCCTAGCGAGGCGCGCGGCCACATCGGCGCTGCCCCTAGCGAGGCGCGTGGTGGCAGTCGCGGCACTGGCGCTGCCCCTAGCGAGGCGTGCGGTCACATCGGCGCCGCTCTGAGCGATGCACGCGGCCACAACCACAGCATTGGCACTGCCCCTAGCGAGGCGCGCGGCCACTTCGGCGCCGCTCTGAGCGAGGCACGTGGCCACAGGCACGGCGCTGGCGCTGCCCCTAGCGAGGCGCGCAACCACATCGGCATTGCCCCTAGCGAGGTGCGCGGCCACTGCCCTAGCACCAGCGCTGCCCCTGGCGAGGCGAGTGGTGGCAGTCGCAGCACGAGCGCTGCCCCTAGCGAGGCGCGTGGTGGCAGTCGCGGCACTGGCGCTGCCCCTTGCTAGCGAGGCGCGTGGTGGCAGTCGCGGCACTGGCGCTGCCCCTAGCGAGGCGCGCGGCCACATCGGCGCTGCCCCTAGCGAGGCGCGCGGCCACATCGGCGCCGCTCTGAGCGAGGCACGCGGCCACAGGCACGACGCTGGCGCTGCCCCTAGCGAGGCGCGCAACCACATCGGCGCTGCTCTGAGCATGGCGCACGGCCACGGCACGAGCGATGCCTCGAGCGAGGCGCGCGGCGACGGCCACAGCGCAAGCGCTGCCCAGAGCGAGGCGCACGGCTACTGTGCAAGTGCCGTCCCTAGCGGGGCGTGCAGTGGCAAGCATGGCGCGAGCATGCGCTACATATGCCCTGGCGCGAGGCGCACCCATAGCCATAGCGCTAGCACTGCCCCTAGCGAGCCCCGTGAGCACGGCCATGGCACCGGCGCAACCCCCTGTGAGGTGCACGGTCGCGGTCAGAGCGCTGGCAGTGACCAGAGCGAGGCGCTAGACCACAGCCAGAGCGCTGGCGGTGCCCCGAGCGAGGCGCGCGACCAAAGCCACGACACAGACGCGCGCGCTGGCGCGACACGCACCCAGCTGTCCGTTGATGCGGAGCCTTGGAGGCCGCTCACGGCGCCACCACTAGGCCCATATCCGCAGTCGTCGGTGGAGGTGCTGCCCGGGGAGCGCACACAGTGGCCACCTGACGGTAGTAGAGCAGGAGTGTTGCCCCAAGAGCACACACTGCCGCCACCCGACGAGGAGGCGGAGGCGTCGCTCCGAGAGTGCGCACAATTGGCCCCTGGCAGCACATTGGCGGTGGGGCCCGACGAGTGCGCGCAGCGGCCACCTGCCAGCAGAGTCGAGTCACCGCGTGAGGGGCGCACGCAGTCATCATCGGAGCGCACAGTCGAGGTGCAGCCCATGGAGTGTGCACGGAAGTCCTCTAGTGGCTCTGCCGAGGTGCTGCCCAAGGAGGTGTCATTGCCGCTACCTAGCGGCGAGGCGGAGGCGTTTCTCCGAGAGGGCGCACGGCTGCCCCCTAGCCACACGGACCTGTTAGGCTCGCAGGCTCTCGACGTTGCGGCCGCGTCGCCCGATGCGGGGAAGTGCTGCGGTGTCCCTGATGCGGCAGGCGCAGCACCCACGAGGCGAGCGAGCCGTAGAGGGAGGCGAGCAGGTCGCCGCGGGAGGCGAGGAGCCCGTGGTAGGCGATACGTGGTCGAGCCATCGGCCGAGGCGTTGGACTCGACAGGCTCGCAGGCTCTCGGCGTTGAGGCCGCTTCGCCGGATGCGAGGAGGTGGCATGATACCCGGGTTGCGGCAAGCGCAACACCCACGAGGCGAGCGAACCGTAGAGGAAGGCGAGCAGGTCGCCGCGGGAGGCGAGGGACCCATGATAGGCGAGGCGTGGTCGGGCCATCGGCCGAGGCATTGGACTCGACAGGCTCGCAGGCTCTCGGCGTCCAGGCCGTGTCGCAGGATGCGAGAGGGAGGAGCGATGCTCGGAGTGCGATAGGCGCGACCCCCACGAGGCGAGCATGCCGTCGGGGGAGGCGAGCAGGTCGCCGCGGGAGGCGAGGGACCCATGATAGGCGAGGCGTGGTCGGGCCATCAGCCGAGGCACTGGACGCGACAGGCTCGCAGGCTCTCGGCGTCCAGGCCGTGTCGCAGGATGCGAGAGGGAGGAGCGATGCTCAGAGTGCGATAGGCGCGATCCCCACGAGGCGAGCATGCCGTCGGAGGAGGCGAGTAGGTCACCGCGGGAGGCGAGGGACCCATGATAGGCGAGGCGTGGTCGGGCCATCGGCCGAGGCGTTGGACTCGACAGGCTCGCAGGCTCTCGGCGTCCAGGCCGTGTCGCAGGATGCGAGAGGGAGGAGCGATGCTCGGAGTGCGATAGGCGCGACCCCCACGAGGCGAGTATGCCGTCGGGGGAGGCGAGTAGGTCGCCGCGGGAGGCGAGGGACCCATGATAGGCGAGGCGTGGTCGGGCCATCGGCCGAGGCGTTGGACTCG
>LGRX02005648.1:0-12950 GCA_001247695.2 Cymbomonas tetramitiformis
TGCTACCTGGGCAGCCTCTCACAAGCCCTCCACCGCGCCACGTGGCCACGGTGCTACCTGGGCAGCCTCTCACAAGCCCTTCACCGCGCCACGTGGCCGGTTGCTACCTGGGCAGCCTCTCACAAGCCCTCCACCGCGCCACGTGGCCACGGTGCTAACTGGGCAGCCTCTCACAAGCCCTTCACCGCGCCACGTGGCCGGTTGCTACCTGAGCAGCCTCTCACAAGCCCTCCACCGCGCCACGTGGCCGCGGTGCTACCTGAGCAGCCTCTCCACAGAAGCCCTCACCCAGCCACGTGGCCGCGCGCTACCTGGGCAGCCTCTCCCACCCAAGCCCTCCCACCGCGCCACGTGGCCGCGACGCTACCTGGGCAGCCTCTCACAAGCCCTCCACCGCGCCACGTGGCCGCGGTGCTACCTGAGCAGCCTCTCCACAAGCCCTCCACCGCGCCACGTGGCGCGGTGCTACCCCTGAGCAGCACAGGCCCTCCACCGCGCCACGTGGCCGCGATGCTACCTGGGCAGCCTCTCACAAGCCCTCCACCGCGCCACGTGGCCGCGGTGCTGCCTGGGCAGCCTCTCACAAGCCCTCTGATGAACCACGCAGGTATGGCGCAATTTTGGTCCTGCAGGCCCCCTCATGGCGCTATCCAGGGAGGCCATATCTGGACATGCGCGTGTAACCATTTTGGCCCTGCAGGCCCCCTCATGGCCCCGCTTGCCCCAAGTGTGGCCACCCTACCCACCCTCATGGCCTAATACCCCCATTCATGGCTCCGCTGGCCCTACTACATTCCCCTTTGCGCCCTCATGGCCCGTAATGCCACCTCATGGCCGTATCCCCCTCCATGCACCCGTTGGGTCCGCGACCAGGCACTCCTCTGCTTGGCTAATAAGCTAAAGGTGGCAGGGAGGGCAAGGTCACCTGGTTCGGTTCCTTGGGAGGGAGGAATTCCGTCTGGATTCTTTTCCACACTTCCGACTTGGCTTCCCCGAGGCCGTACTTCAGCATCCCCATGGACAGCAGTGTGTCCTCTGCCGGGGTGAAGATGCTCAGCACATGGACCCGCGCCGCGCTACAGGCAATCATCAGCTCCTTGTTCATTACCGGGTCCATACGCGCCAAGGCCCTCGCCACCCCCGCGTGTATTTGGGGGGTGGGTAGCTGTATCCCACCCACATCGACGCGCTCAGCGTGGCGTGCGGTCCGATGCGATGCCACATCGACGCGCTCAGCGTGGCGTGCGGTCCGATGCGATGCCACATCGGCGCGCTCAGCGTGGCGTGCGGTCCGATGCGATGCAGGGATGGTGATGTGAGCTGGCACCGGGAGATGCGTGGCGTAAGAGCGTGCGCTGCAGGCGCCTGGTGTGCGCACACCGGCCACGCGATGGCGCGGCCATTGCAGACCCATGCCACGTGTCATTGCGGTAACCTGAGGACACTTGCAGCGCATGCCGCGTGTGAAAGCGGGAGACGACTGCCCACTTCGAGTGCAAGCCAAGCATTAAAGCAAGCAAGCTGCTGGATGCTTCGAGCATCCCCCCATGTACAAGACCCCACACGTGGAAGAGCAGGCGCCTGGCCGCCTCAACTGCACGCGGCAAAGCACATGATCCTCAAGCAGGTCGGACTCCTCGAGCAATCCCTGCACGTGGCAAAGCAGCAGGCTGCCCTGCGCATGTGACGCGGCAGCAGGCTGCTGCCGAATTGGAGCACCTTGAATATCCATGCTGCAAGAAACTGTCGGCATTCCCGAGAGGTGCGGCCATGTGACGGCATTCCCGAGAGGTGCGGCCATCTGACGGCATTCCCGAGAGGTGCGGCCATCTGACGGCATTCCCGAGAGGTGCGGCCATCTGATGGCTGCAGAGATAGAGTGAGCCAGTGCACACCTTTCCGTCACCCTTGACCTTCTTCTTCTGGTCAATGCTCAACCAGCCCCAACCAGCGACAGTGAACAGCGCCGGCTGATCCATAGGCGGCAGTGCAGGGAGGTGGCATGCCTCAACATGGCAAGCAGAAGGCAGGGAAGAAGGTGGAAAAGCAAAAGAAGAAGAATTAAACAAGCAACGTCGCGGAGTGCCACTCGCCGGCAACGTCGAGGCGCAGAGTGCCACTCGCCGGCAACGTTCCGCTGGGGAGAAGCGGCCTGCGAGGGGTGCACGACGCAGCCCAGCCGTAGGGCAAGGGCGAGGTGCGGGAGGGGAGGGTTGAGGACGGTGGGGATGGCACCTTCACATTCGGTTTGGCAACGGCACTGCTCGATGAGGCCGCCTGTGGCACTGTAGCCTCTGGCATCGGGATAAGGGCTAGGCCCTGATGGAGGTCGGGCAGCAGGCGGAGTGCCGCCACGTCCAACACCGTGTAGACAGGTTGGCGGAGGTGCGCGCAGGCAGCAGTCTGTGGCACAGCATGTGCGCCTGGCGGTCGCGGGTGATCCTGCAGCAGAGGCCGGTAGGAGTGCTGGCGGGCAAAGGTGTCCTTCTGGTCGCGCTTCTCAGCGATGGCCTGCAGGAACCCAGCGGCTTGCGTGCTGTCGAACTTCCCGTTTGCTTCGCTCGGCTGGCTCCCTGCACACCCCCCTACGCTCCCCGCCCCGTCACCAAGCCCCCCACACCCTTCCAAAGCTCCCACCACCTAAGCCATCTGACCATCTTCTTTTGCAGCTTCTCGGGGTGGAGTGGTTGGCCCTCAGATGCCTGCACTGATGCAAAGCATCGATTCCTCAGAGCTACAGATGGCGAAGCATCGAAAGCGAAAATCATATTTGCCACCACGTCTACTCCCGTGCGTTAAAGCTCAGCCCTACGCTGTGCCCCCCCCTGTCACTGCCCCTTGGCCCACTCGGGGTGAAAGGGCTCTGCAAGTATACAGATGCCCGAGCATGCGCTCAGAGTGCTGCCCTGCCCCCTGGTGGGACTGCTCCTTAAACCCCTACAGCTTGGGGTGTATTCTGCAGCGGAGGGGCGCTTGGATGCAGAGACCCGAAGGGTTCCAGGGGCAGCTGTCTCAGCCCAACAGTAGGTGCGAGCTCTGCACACGTCATGGCAGCGGTAGCGATGATCGGTTGATTGATACGTGCAGTTGACTTGAGGACAGTCGGCAGGCGATCTCTCAGTTCTTGTCAGAAAGCACGGGGCGCTCTTCCCATGGATGAATATTGCTCCGGAAATATTGGGCAGGTCAAGCAGCCGCGAGCACTCCTGGCGCTGGAGGCAGCTCGGCAGCGAGGCTAAAGGTGCGAGGCGCAAGCGGGCGGCGCACATTTAGGGTCGCGGACGGTGAGACAGTGGAGCTGGATGAGGAGCTGCACATGGTCCTGCACTTGCCGATGCAGCTCCATGAGCTGCTCGTGCCTGAAGGGGTAAATGTTCCAGCCCCCTGCCACTGCCAGAATGCCAACGTGGCGCCATCAGTTGTCAGCCGCCCTCTCCATACAAATGCCATACGCCCCTCGCCCCGCCACAGTACGTGGCACAACTCACAGATGAAAGTTGTATCGTCAGCGAGCTGTTCTCTCCATCCTACTTCCTCCAGAAAACAAAAAAAGCATCGAGCGTGAGAAGCTCCTACCCTCCTTCTCTACCTCTCCCCCACTGGAGGTATGTCTCATTTCTGAGAGGTATCCCATCTCTCTTTCCAACTCGCGAGATACATTTCTCCCTCTCCTCGCTCCCCAACTAAAACCATGTTGACGTTGAGAACCTCCCCTCCCATTTCACCCGTGAGATATGCATCGGACGTAGGCGGCTGCACCCTCCCTTTCCACCCTGGAAGAAGTGTTTCATCTGCGAGGAGGTCTCCCCCTGCCTCTCCGTTCCCCCTCGAGATGCGTATCGGCTTTGAGAAATAACCCCTCCCTCTCTCGCCCGAAAAGCGTTTTTTTTCCTAACTTTGAGATGTCCCCCCCATCCTAATCCAATCTGGAAAATATATGTATCGGCTGTGAGAAGATTTCCCGTTTCCCTCCACCGATGAAATGTGCCATCTGTGAAGGTCTCCCCCTCCTATCCCCCCGCTATGTATCGGCTGCGAGGCAGATTGCCTCCGTCTCTTCGCCCCTCCAAGATATGCTTCGTCGGTGAGAAGTTCCCCTCTTTCTCTCCTCTCCCATGAGGTGTGCATCGGCCGTGAGAAGATCTTCACCTCGGTATCCATCCAGGATATGACTCCGCGGACTTTGTGTGACACCCTTCAGTGCAAGATGTCACGCAATACCGACGGGGACGGAGACACGGAGCCGTTCTCGGGAATTGCGGGCGAGTTCGCGAGGGACGTTGGGAGTGCAGGCTACGTTGCCACGCGTCACCTGCCAGGGGGGCCCACGGCCTCTGCTCAAGCTTTATGGCTTTGTTCTGGTTTTCCATATAAGCGGACTCAAGGGGCCTTCTCTCAGGGCCCGGCGGTTTCGACGCGGTCGGACGGCCGCGCTTGCCGGTGCCCGGTCGCCGAGGGACCTGGCCGCGCTGACCACGATCGGAAGCCTCCTCTCGCTTCTGGGCTGCCGCTATAAGCGAGAGGGCAGGGTCGGTTTCCTCATAGTCCACGTCGTCCTCGTCTTCTTCATCTTCTTCGTTCGCACCTGTAGATATGGTATCCGCTGACCTCACTTCAGGCTGACTTTATGTGTATCAGGGTCAGTATGCAAGCATAAAATTAGGGTTTTCCAGCTAAAAAGAAGCGCGGCGCAGTTCTACCTTGTAGACCATTTAGGAATTCCTTGTAGAAATCCTCATAGTCCACTTCATCGTCGAACTCATCAAAAGGGAAATCTTCCTCTTCAGGAGGCAGTCCGTACAAAGTCTCGGCATCTTCGTCGAAGGGTGTCTTTAACTCTATTCCCGGCTTCTCTGCCAGAGACCAGTTTGCGCGGGTGCGCTTGCAGATGGCAGTCACGCCATCTTCATCTGCGGCAGCCAATAGCGCATCTTGTGTCAGTCGTATCTTCAGAGATCGCGTTAGCGTGCCCCTGAAATCTTCGGGACGGACCCGCCCGTAGCGACTTAGCGTGCGAACAGAAAACACGAATGATAGAATTTGCAGCTCGCGTCGAGCGATTCTAAAACCTATAAAATACTCTTCAGAAACGACATCGAAGTCAAGCGCGCAGCTTTTGATATCAAACTTCGAGCAAAGCGGGCCGGCGACAAAAACTGTCTTTGTTCTTTAGAGACCCTACCTGCAGCATATTCAAGCCGACGAAACGGTCGTTTTCCCCCCACAACAGGCTCTTCCTGCAAATATTGCGCACGCAAAGAAAAATGATGTCAGGCACCTTCAATTAACCTGAGCAGATCCGGCAAATCGGTTGCCACCGTTCTGGGCGCACGGCAGTCGAAGTAGTGGTTGAAGCGCACCTGCTGTTGCGCAGTCTGGGTTGCAGGGTGGACGTCTGAACTTGCATCGACTTTGTTTGATTGAGACGCGGTTTCGGTCATTCGAGTGTCTTTGGCAACTGGTGAAGATTCGGGAACAGAGCCCCGTTCTCCTGAGGCTGCCGCCTCCTCAACTTCCACGTTCTCGCAGTTACGACCTCCGCCTTTATGAACGTGAAAGTCTTCATCCTCAGAATCTGCATCCTCTACACCTTCCGGCATATTGATTGCTTTCGCTGCCCTACCTTAACGCCAGCTCTGCACTAGCCATATGTTCGCATAATGACTGCTGATCTCTTGAAGAAGTGAGTGTGTCGTGCTGGAAGCGGCTCAATATTTCATAGGGCTATTCAAACGAATTTAACGCAGTTCGACCTTGTACTACCGTCCGAAATTGCATTAGCGTGATCTAAATGCTGTGGTACGAAAGTCATACATTTTTCGGATTGAACAGCTTCACAACGGATTCACAACTGAGCTCACTCACATGATCGGTCAGGTCTTGTTGTTATTCGGAGCAGACGAGAGCGAGAGGGGAGTGTTTATTTCGAATCAATCGAATCCAGTCGAGTCGAACGGGGGAGTCGAGATGTCGAGTGCTCTTTTGCTGGATGCATGCAAACGAAAGAGCTACTGAACTGTGTCACAGTATAGGCGGGTGTACCCTTATTACAACTGTACCCTTATTACCACAATTCCGTGGGCGATACCTTGCGGCGATATATAGCCCAAACCCAGTTAACCCAAGTTGACTTTTGAGTAAATTTGGAAGCCCGAACGCCCCATATATCGGTCGATGCTCTGATTCGCCTTATCTGGAGCGAAAACGGTCGAAACAGTGTTGTAAATAGCTGGTGAAAACCCCCCGCATATCTGAAACCAATGCTGGACTTCGGGTTTAGGCTTAGTTATTATGGGCTCTGACTAGCCCCTAGCTTGACCCTGCTTCCGTATCGTGTCCGTGACATCCTAGCACTGTACTGTACAGTAGTACAATACAGTAGTACAGTCTTGTTTCACTGTCTGGGTTTCCGCCGAGAGCATAAAGCCTCGGCCAGACACTGTTTATGTGATGATTAGTTTGATTCTCAACGAGCTTAGCCGGACAGCGGATTTGTCTTTCTCGCAACCAATAGCAAACGCCGATTTAAGTTCGCAAGAGCATAAAAATTAGTTTTTATAGACGTATGCGCGAACCTTTTGCCACGTGGGTTGTCAGGGCCATGACCGATGACATATGTGTCATACATGTCATACGTGTCATACCTGTCAGACATGTCATACCATGTCATGTCATGTCGTGTCATATATTATTATGACAGTCGTCAGTACGGTCGACCATGACTGTACATGTCGAGTCGTGTCATATATTATTATGACAGTCGTCAGTACGGTCGACGATGACTGTACATGTCGCCAGATGATAATGTCACATCATCTGGCATCCCTGTCATCGAGAGTTCGTACGTCGAACTCGAAGATGGCAAAGCAAAGATACATCTTGAATACAAACAAGAACCATCTTGCTTTAAGCATGTGCGGAACACGCATGCACAGTATGAACGAACTAGTCGTTATTACAATACTGGTCGTTCAACCTACGTCTCGGGTTCACAACCCAATGGCGGTACCATCTAAGATGATGGGAGCGCGTATGGTACAAAGTGAGGAAGCGTTGTGCTTCAGCAGTTCTTCATTCAGAGACTGCAACTCACAACCCGCTTGATTGTTACACTTGTGTGTGCCGTTCAACAGCACAATGTTTATTTGATATATTGTATAATATTTGTGGGCTCGCATATCAGCCCTAACATAATGGTATTCTAAATTAGCTCGTCAAGGCACGAACGAGAACTCAATTGTGTGCAGCGCATAGATATCATTAATTTGTGTTGACAGGTCGCGGAGCACATAAGGCGACGCACTCGCATAAATTGAATATTGATATATCTGCTGCAATAGCGAAGATAGCGTGCGAGAAAATTTTCGCGTTCACAGAAGCGCACTCGCAGAAACAGCTGATCGCACATACTACACGATAAGGTGTGCATATGGCATACATCTGCGCAGCAATGAGACGTACTCGCATAAATGGTTCGCAAATGTATACATGTTCGCAGATGCGACGTGGAAGCATAATCATCAGCGGAATCGTTTCCGCGCGGAAAGGCATTACAATTTTCGTGATTGCACCAAATTGCTTTTTGTACGGCTTCATACATGTTGATGCGCGATATACTAATTTGCAGTTGGCAGCATGCGCGATGGTCACTAATTTGCAGTTGGCAGCATGCGCGATGGTCGCATATTTTTGCAGAAGTGGATCGCAGCTTACACAGCATGCATGCCAAATACATGCGCGCGCTTGTATGAATCACGCTCGAAAATTGTTCAGAATGATATATGGCATAGTGGTCATCGACGGAATTTTGATCCGTATACATGTCAGCGCTCGTATAATGCGCTGATGAATGGTGACGACAATACATGCTTTTCATCAACAGCGCGCCCTTTTGCATAAGTTATTTGCAACGTGCTATGAAAGATTTCAATTTGCAATGATGATGATGTCGAGATGTTGCTAAGATCAACTGCACAAATATTCTTAATCATCAGCACTCATGCTTATCAAAAATATAATAATGTGTGTACAATATGTGTATGTGGATCAACACATACACACACACACACATACACGCATGCACACACATCACTTGCAGCAATCACCAACATGCAGTACATGCATTATTATACCATGTATACATTTTATGCTGAGTGATTGCAACATTGTGAAATGTGCATGCATTAATAATACAGCTTGATCACGATACCAGCTGTAGTGTATATATATCAGTTTGATCACGTTAGCAACTGGTATACTAGCATCATGCTGTGATACATGAACATTGCATAAGCACATTGCAGTGCATGCTAAACTATATTAGAACCCATACAGTATAAGGTGCCTATTCAGTAATCTTAACATAGTAATTAGCTCAATGTGACCCGGTGGAGTCGAGATACTCCTCGGACAACATATTGTTCTACTGTGGATTACTGAAAGGATATTCACCGGAGTTGTATGTGAAATATACCCAGCAACTCATTTTGTAATGAGATTATTATGGAATTACAATAATCCCTAAACTTGATATATCATGTTAGATGTATTCAGTGCATGGTATGCTGACTATCTTACATGATGAATTGTCTAGGATATTGTAATATCCAGAACATATCCTACTGTAAAGTGTGTAAAAGTTAACACACACACACTGACAAAAGTGCTAATCAGTAAGCACTGCATGCATACACACACACTGCATTGTATGTATTAACATTCACTGATTCAAAGTGAATTGATTAACTTAAATATCTACTATGTGTATGATAATGTACATACCATTTTCCAAACACATGTGCGTGGAAAATGTCAGTGATTGCGATAGATAAGGGAGCAGGATAAGACAAGATGCTGTAGGGCTGGATGGAGTTATCTCCAGACCCGAAGGCAAGATACTGCACCCATGAAACAGCTGGCAACTGTTGGGTGCAGTCCACTCGTCATTCCACATATCATCGCTGGAGCAACAACAACAACTACGTTGCATATTGACAGTTGATTCAGATCTGATCAGTTATAGGAAGAATGATCTGGTAATATATTCGTAACGGGTAAATATATTAGCAGTAAAGCACAGAAAACACGCAGGGCCGGGTGCTCGGAACGGTGATAACATAAACTGATAAGTTAGGCTAACGCGGAGGCTAACTAGCAGGTCACGGATCGATGTCACGGCTAACTGGGTGTCACACGTCACACACACGGCGAGTGATACGGCTGTAGATACAAGCGCCGTGAATATATTATCAATATACAATGAAACACTGCAAAGTTGGACAGCAATGCAGGTGAACGGATGAGCGGGTTTGTGAGTGCAGTCTCTGTAAGAGGATCTGCTGAAGCACAACGCTTCCTCACTTTTATACCTACGTCACCCATCATCTTAGATGGTACCGCCATTGGGTTGTGAACCCGAGACGTAGGTTGAACGACCAGCATGGTAGTAACGACTAGTTCGTTCATGCTGCACATGCGAGTTCTGCGCATGCTGAAAGCTAAAGATGGTTCTTGGTTTGTTTCCAAGATGTATCTTTACTTTGCCATCTTCGAGTTCAATCATACGAACTCTCGATGACAGGGATGCCTGATGATATGACATAATCATCTGGCGACATGTACAGTCATCGTCGACCGTACTGACGACTGTCATAAATGTATGACGCGACTCGACCTGTACAGTCATGATCGACCATACTGTCGACTGTCATAATAATATATGACATGACCGACTGTCATAATAATATATGACATGACATGACATGGTATGACACGTATGACATGTATGACACATATGTCATCGGTCATAACCCTGACAGATCTCCCCTCTTAAGAGAGTTGTGACCTCACAACGGGCATACCTTTGTATATGTCTTTGATGTCTTTGTTGTTGTCGCTTCTTGCTGGTACCAGTCTTCTTACACCGATTTGAGGCGTCCCTCATGGTGTTTTTAGGTTATTGGGGGGAACTGAGTCCACTTTAGTCCCTCACCTTACAGTTCTTAGGATGTAGCCCACCTTTCTGGAAATCGTATCGTTGAGTGACGTTCCAAGGTTCAATGAAGAGCGTTTTCGCGATACAATCCTACGCTGGATTACTGATTGATCCACACGTTATCATGTATGTGCTAGACGATTCAAAGCATCCGAAGTCTACGTTACGGATTATTTGCGCTAGCCGTCGTCGCTTTAGCGAACGATGATCCCACGATTTAACGATTTATAATCGCACGATTCTCGGCCTTATATATATGACTGATCGACGAAAACCCTTGGGTACATGTTTCCACAGTTATATATAGTGCACCCAACCCTTCCTCCCCTCCTGAAGCTACTATGGAGGTTCACAGGCGGCAATGGGGAGCCCGATTTTGGGGGCTTATTTTAATGCAAACGGAGTGGCCCTGCTTAACGGGATCGGACTTATAATTCTTTACCCGGTCTGCTCAACTCCTCAATATTTGGTCCGGTACGCGCGCTTTGACGAACATCTATCGCGATGAGTGAGAATGGATTCGTCACGTACTAATGTGAAATTTCTTTAGTCATGTTTGTCAAGCACAACTTAGGATCACAACTCCGTCTACCTCAGTCGACATCTCCGGTAGCTCGGATGACTGGCCAAAAATCCGATGACAAACCACGGTTTGGCAAAGGTAGCATTTAGCAGTTTTTATTTATCCACAGATATGATATCTCGCATGTGTGCGTATCTGTGCAAGGGTATGATTTTGAACAAGGCTCACTACACCTTTAGCAAGGAAGGATCAATTCCCGCTTCATTGCAACATAATGATAAACATTAAGAGCAAGGTTATATAGATGATCGACATGTATTAGTATATATTACAAGAAGTAAGGGCATAAGGCTTAATATAATGGTTAGCCTTCATAGGCAGCTATAATGTCTGCTGCATTGGTCAGCTCTGTGGCTTTGACCCAGGTGTCATGCTCAGGACCGTAGCCTGCATATCGTACTAAATAGTATTTGACACCTCTAGTGAACTTATCCGAGAGTATATGTGATATCTCAAACAGTGGTTGCCCTTCTTCGGTGATCATCTGTGGCAGAGGCAAAGGTGCTTGGATCGAGTCATTGTACAGCTCTAATCTGGATACAGGCTGTACCGGATGAATACGGATATCAAGATTTCCGAAATCTAACTCGTATGCACGTCCATGGCTAAGCACTTTGGAAATAGTGAACGGTCCAATATATGGCTGCTTAAAGTGTCTGCCTGCCTCTGTCAAACCAGTCCATTGAATAAACTCGGTCCGTAAAAGAACTTTCTGCCCAACTGCAAACTGCTTAGGCATGTGAGTCTTATTGAATCTGGCTTGGCTAATTTCTGCTGCTCGGGAAATGTTGTCTACCGCGTTGGCATGAACAGCCGAGTACTGGTCAAAATGATCTCGAATAGCTCTTTGTATTGGAACAGGAGCTTCTGGCGGAATAGTGATAACCAGGTCATGAGGCGAAAGTGGTTGCGCCATCGAGTCGAGATAAAATGGTGAATAACCAGTTGATGCAGAAACGGTATTGTTAATTGCAAACTCCACCGGAGGCAACTTGTCCTCCCACGAATTGGCTGAAGTATCATTGCAACAACACCTGAAAATGAAAATGCTACTAATCAGTTTGTAAACCAGAGGATGGTGGAATTAAATCATGAATCAACAATTTGAAAATTACCTGAGGATATCCTCAATGAAGGCATGGCTCCTCTCATTGGCAGCATTCGACTGTGGATGGTGTGATGACGTCATGGACAATCTCGTACCAGTAGATTTCCACAGTGTCTGCCAGAATGTAGAGGTGAATCTGGGGTCTCGATCTGAGATGATGTTCCTCGGAAGACCATGGAGCTTGAAGATATGCTGCATATAGATGGAAGCAGTATGCTGAGCTGTCCAGGTCATGCTGAAGGGAATGAGATGACAACGATGAGAGAATTGGCACATTACCACAAATATACTGTCGTGCCCATTAGTGGTGATAGGCAGATGAGTGATCCAATCAAGAGATACATCAAGCCATTTTGTCTTAGGCACAGAATATCGTATGTGTGCCTGACCATAAGGCTTGTGTCGCCTCGTTTTCTGGCGCTGACAAACGGGGCACTCCCGAATGTACTTGATAGCTGCCGTTGTCATTCCTGGCCAATAATACCGGCTACGCAGAAGATGAAGCATGCGATTTTTGCCTACATGACCAGAAATAGTGGCTGAGTGGCACTCATGAAGAAGAATGTGGCGAAGTTGTGTGATCTCACCGTCATCTGTGGGGACTTTAGCTGTTGGTGGAATGTACAGCTGTCTGCCATATATGGTCTTACGATAGATCAACCCCTGAATGAGCTCGAAGCTGTAGCTGCTGACTGACTGTGATGAAGTCGATGATGTCAGCTTAGCTAAAATAGTCTGTGCAAATGTGTCACGATCATATTCGGATATAATGATGTCGTGTAGCTGATGAGCTGATGAAGAAGATATAAGAGCAATGAATGTGGGATCTGCGGACGGAATGACTTCACTGATGTCCATCTGTTGAAGACAATCAGTAAGTTCAAAAAGTGTAGAGATACGCGTGAGTGCGTCTGCAACCTTATTCTTCTCGCCAGCGATGTGCTCTATACGGAAGTTGTACTCAGAGAGCTCATCCAACCACCGTGCCTGTTTGGGGCTCAGTGTGGATTTGGTCTGGAAATAAACCAGTGGCTGATGATCTGAGCGTACAATAGTCTCGGGAGCTCCCAACAAGATGTGGCGAAAGAATCGGAAGCCTTCCACAATGGCAAATAGCTCGATCTCAGGAATAGGCCAACGTCTCTGCGTATCGGATAGAGTGACGCTGTGATAGCCACATGGCTTCATACCTTTTCCTTGATCCTGGAGTAATACTTGGCCAACGTGTGTGCCTGATCCATCGACCTCCAAAATAGATGGCAGTT
>LGRX02005650.1:0-19714 GCA_001247695.2 Cymbomonas tetramitiformis
GTGTGGCCGGTAGGATGTATGTGTTTGTTTTGGGTCGGTGCGGTGGAGCGTGGGCGCATGTGGGTTGGGCACACGGAATATGTATGGTGCGGTGTGAGGACAGCTCCTCTGACACGCGACCATATTAAGGGGGTGTGGCCGGTAGGATGTATGTGGTTGTTTCGGGTTGGTGCGGTGGACCTTGGGCGCATGTGGGTAGGGCAAACGGACTATATATGGTGCGGTGTGAGGACAGCTCCTCTGACACGCGACCATATTAAAGGGGGTGTGGCCGGTAGGATGTGTGTGTTTGTTTTGGGTTGGTGCGGCGGACCGTGGGCGCATGTGGGTTGGGCACACGGAATATGTATGGTGCGGTGTGAGGACAGCTCCTCTGACACGCGACCATAATAAGGGGGTGTGACCGGTAGGATGTATGTGGTTTTTTTGGGTTGGTGCGGTGGACCTTGGGCGCATGTGGGTAGGGCACACGGACTATATATGGTGCGGTGTGAGGACAGCTCCTCTGACACGCGACCATATTAAGGGGGGGTGGCCGGTAGGATGTGTGCTTTTGTTTTGGGTTGGTGCGGCGGACCGTGGGCGCATGTGGGTTGGGCACACTGAATATGTATGGTGCGGTGTGAGGACAGCTCCTCTGGCAAGCGACCTTGTTAAGGGGGTGTGACCGGTAGGATGTATGCTTTTGCTTTGGGTTGGTGCGGCGGACCGTGGGCGCATGTGGGTTGGGCACACGGAATATGTATGGTGCGGTGTGAGGACAGCTCCTCTGACACGCGACCATAATAAGGGGGTGTGGCCGGTAGGATGTATGTGTTTGTTTCGGGTCGGTGCGGTGGACCGTGGGCGCATGTGGGTTGGGCACACCGAATATCTATGGTGCGGTGTGAGGACAGCTCCTCTGACACGCGACCATAAAAAGGGGGTGTGGCCGGTAGGATGTATGTGTGTGTTTTGGGTCGGTGCGGTGGACCGTGGGCGCATGTGGGTTGGGCACATATATATGGTGCGGTGTGAGGACAGCTCCTCTGACACGCGACCATATTCAGGGGGTGTGGCCGGTAGGATGTATGTGGTTGTTTCCGGCCGGTGCGGTGGACCGTGGGCGCATGTGGGTTGTGGCGTGTGGTATGTGTGTAACATCATTTAACCTAATACTAGGTCTGATATGGGAGGGCGGTTGCTGCACCTTTTGCAAGACCAAGAAACGCAAATCCCGCAGCCGTAACAACAAGTCCAAGCGTCTTAAGAAAAAAATAGTGAAGTTGAAAAGGGCACATAGTGCACTTGAAGCCTCTGTCGAGGAGGAGAAACCCCTTCCACAAGCACCGCTTCCCATATTTGTGGGTGGTTGCTCGGAGTACTACTCCCAGCTCACGTCCGAGAACAGTCGTCACCCACGCACAACCGCCTGGCGTTACGGCCCGGAGGTCGTGCGCACTCTGGCGCAGAACTGCAACCTGGGTGAAGTCTCCTACAATATGGTCACGTTCTCAAATCCTTTAGGTCCGGCGAAAAAATGCGACGGCGGTTTCGCGTCAACCAGAGTCGGTTGCACCCTCAACGGCACAGTTCCTCTGGATGGTGTACAAAGAGTTCAGTCTAAAGCACTGGCCAAGCGCGTCAACCCGCTTTTCCGAGTTTGCTCGGGAACTATACATGACGACCCTCGCCTCAAATTCAGCTCCGCAGTACGTGTCGCCCATACTCCACTTCGGTTTGCGCCAGCTTGGCGAACGAGAACGTCCCGCATGTGCACCGTTCTTACTTTCCATGGACCACGGCATCTCCCTGGACGCCTTCCTGGCACAACCGCCCGTGGCTGTTACCATGACCTTCAATCAAGAGAGACCTGTGCACCAGAATCTTGACAGGCTTTGCTGCGCTGCATGCAGCCGGTATCTCTTACGGGGACGTCCGGGCAACAAACATGGTGCTTTCCCCGACGAGGCCCGACAGCTTGGTCATCATCGACTTGGGGTTATCAAGGCGGCAGCATAAGGAAGGGCTGCCTGAAGATCACTACCGAAGGCACCGATGGACCTCTGGAACGCCTGCAGATGCACATCAGAAGCCTGGATCAGTGTATGCGCCGGAGTACAGTCATGGAGGACCGACATCTGCAACCGACATGTGGGCGATTGCCCCGATCCTCGTGCGCATCTTGATTCGAGATCCAGGAGACGCCCTGAGGAGAGTTAATGATGATGCCACCAAAGCGACTGTGCATGACATCCTGGGGAAGCGGTCAAGCACTAACTGTGTCAGCCGTGCAATCTGGAACCCAATTATGGACTGCGCGCACCGCGAGCCCGCGAAACGGCCAACCGCCGCTCGCCTTGCCCGTCTTTTTGTGGCCTCCGAGGCGGCTACCGACCGATGGCAAGTTAGTCCGTCGGGGAAACCAATAAGCACCTATGGATGCCAACCTAGGAGGTAGGTTCGTCGCTGATGTGCTCGTATAGGGTATTGGATGATGTTCATATGTTGCCGCCTGATGCCTGCATTGCGGCTGCAATGCTGCCTTCCTGGCATGCGATAAATCACAGCGATCCAACCAGTCGAATGGAGATGGTTGTTTTTTTACTTCTGAAAACCTGCGTACCATGCCTTTTGCCGCAGGTAACATCCACACCTCGTCACGCGTATTGCAGCCAGGTTGGCTTGGAGCGGTGGTCACTCTTGAAAATCTGGACGCTTGAGCAACGCCGTCTTGCTGGTGGGTTATGGCCTGAGAGCTCGGCGGACTCCTTTGCGTTGCACGCGCAAAGCTTGCTGCTGGACGTCTTTGGTGATCAACATCTTCATCACGCTATATTCGTGAAGGCCGGGGACTGTCCGCTGACCCCCTCCGCCAACTTTTTCGAGTTTGCAGGGTGGCCGCGGAGCGGCTGGTCTGTGCCCCAGTTGGGACACCCCTACGGCCTACGGGGCCTGCTACGACTTCGTGTATATGCCACGCCCCTCGACGGCAGCGGTTGCCATGGTTGGTGGGGGGAGGTTGTGCTTGTTCACGGTCCGTGGGGTCACCCTCGGTTACACTTCACCAACGTCTTCCAATCGTTTTTTGGGACGCAACTTCACCGAGAGCTTACAGATGCCCCCTCCATTTCAGATGACTCCCCTCTCCTTCCTGTCAGCCGTCTCTTGACCTACGCGGAGCTTGGCGTTCAAGTGGATGCAGTGAACGCCAAGTGTGCGGCGTTCTCAGCTTGGCGTGCCACCGCACTTCGGATGGGCCGATGCTCATTGTGCAAGACCAGGCTGCCTCGTGGAACCAGGAGGCGGTGCCCATGCCGGCAAGTACGCTACTGTGACATAGTCTGTCAGCGTGCGCATTGCAGAGCGCTGTTTGGGCATAGGATGGAGTGCACGGCCCGCAAACCGCCGGCACCTTGGAGGTGGACCATTGAGGATCACCTAGCTTTTAAGACAAATTGGAATTGTGACAGTGTTAATAACGAGGCAACAGCTAATAACACTCTTCATTAGTGAGGCAGAACACGATATGTGATACCATTTGTATACACTTTTTATGTATAAAGCCAAAATGAGCTTCTTTGGGAATTGGTGTATTTTGTGTACTATCTAGCGAAATACGGTGCAGTGATTTGGTTGTGATGATTTCCGTGATCGATACTTGTATTGCAACGCACCTGTCCTGCCTGCCGGGCACGGATGCCTGCACTGCGCACGTGAACTCTGTGAACCTCCCTGGCCATGACTGTTTGCGTGTTTTTGTAGGGGCGCTGTCTCCGAACATGGCATATTGTACGCGTCCCTGGCGATGGCAAGTGTTTCATATGGTCTCTGGCTGCGGCAACTAGCGGCAAGTACCGTGCGCAGGCCTTGCAGGGAACAGTGGCCAAGATGGCCAACTCTGTGGGTTGGTGTTCAACCCAGGCGGGCATTACTCCTCAACAAAAAACTATTTGTGTGACCAACACCGGTGTCACTGGGGCTATTTGGTGAACTACACCCTGACGGTTTATGCGGAACGAGTACACAGCACGGTTCTAGTGTTGAGACTTTCGCGCGGCGGGACTCATGTAGACCTATTTAGGCGAAGGGGTAGTCCGTGCTGCCTGAATAGGCTTGGCGATTTGCACGGATACGGCATTGTCGTTGAGTGGATTCCGCCCGTGCCCGCCGGTACACTTGTGGACCTCACGTGAGCGCGCACCACTTGTCCGTTTAATGCTCCAATTATTAAAGGTAGATTATGGAGGCACCTAAAACTTCCAGATGAGTAATACTTTTGGCAATAAAGTGTATTGAAAACCGATTGTGTGGTGTTTTAGGTTGCAGGCACGTTAACCGGTCTGCCGCACGAACCGCTGCGATCCGCGTGTGCGAATGCGTTCGACACGCTCGACTCTTGGGTGGACATGACTGAATTTTTGCGGCACCGATGTCGGGCGTTCTGCTATGTCCGCCGCATGCGTCAAAATGTGGAGGGAGCTGAATCGTACTCCTTTGAGTTCACGTTTCACGGGCATTGCCTGTACGGCCCGGATGCATCCTGGGGCTCGCTGTGGGAGGGTGCACGTCCCCAAGGGAATGCAGAGATGTTTCTCCTGGATGTGCCGGAAACTGCACAAAGGCAACGGGAGCCCGAAAGCGATGCATGTGCGATGTTCGGTTCGCTAAAGTGCCCGGAACTGCGCTAGGATCCACGACCGTTTTCTTCGCGTGCCCTTTTCTTGGCGCTGGTGGTTACCGCCGTGCGAACCATGTTCCACCGTGTCGTCCAATGGCGGGTGGAGTCGCTCCAATCAGGCAATGTTGTCGTGGAAGGTCAGTTGCGTCGCGGATGGTGGAAGAAAAGCTGGGTGACCAATGACCGGCCGGGCGAGACGTTGATGGAGTTTGTGTATGTGCAAGACAAGTATTCTGCGACAGGGTATCCTGCGCGCGGAGATATCATGGTGGAGGCATGGTGTCGTGAGAATCCCATCGAACCTCTCATGAAATGCACTGGATACAATGTATCACAGTTCGCGCCGGAGTGCATATTTCGGCAGATGCGTACCACTCAAAAAATTCCCAAATACGGCAGACCTGACTATGCCAATCGTGTGGTATGCATACGTGCAGCGGAAGGTATCTACGCTCCATCTTTTCAAAACCGCGGGCAAAGCAAATCCACCGGTTTTCCGCGCCAGTACTCACACGGCCACGAGTGTTGGAGAACAATAATCTACATCCATGCTCACTTTGCGGAATACTGTCAACCGATTCCCCCGAGATCCCTGCCGAAGAGACAAGAGCCTTGTTCCGTATGTCGCCGTGTCCTGATTGGGAAAGGCGTCCGTCAATGCGGAGGGTGCCTTTCGCGTGTGTACTGTTCACCTGAGTGTCAGCGCGGAAACTGGCAGCGGACACACCGACACCAATGCAAGGCCATCGCTGTGTCGGAATGGAGGAATATGGCGGGGCTATGGGAATATGGCGGTTATGTGTTCAAGACTTGGAGCGTACGCTGCGCTGCCCGTATGATCACGCGGGGGTATATTGGGCCGTTTTCTGCATCAGATACCCGAGCTTCGCGACCTCATGTCAGCAGTGGAACAAAGTGAACTGTGAGCCCCGATAGTGGCTGAGATAGTGGTGGTCTGCGGTGAACTCATCTAAGCAGTGTACCAATGCCCGAAATAAGCAGTCTGCATGGATAGTAGCGAGTGCGCTAGGGAAGGGCGTGGCGCAGCCCCCTAGATGTAAGCAACTTTTGAAATAAATTTTAGAACGTCTTGTTGAATGAGCGTATGTCATCTCTCAGGTGGTGCTATGCGCGTACAGGGCACACCGAATATGTGTGGTGCGGTGTGAGGACAGCTCCTCTGACACGCGACCATAATAAGGGGGTGTGGCCGGTAGGATGTATGTGATTGTTTCGGGCCGGTGCGGCGGACCGTGGGCGAATGTGGGTAGGGCACACGGAATATATATGGTGCGGTGTCAGGACAGCTCCTCTAGCACGCGACCATAATAAGATTGTGTGGCCGGTAGGATGTATGTGGTTGTTTCGGGTTGGTGCGGTGGACCGTGGGGGAATTCTTCAACCGGCCGGTAAGGTTACAAGACGAATGGTTGTTTTTCTTTTCCCCGACGATGAGCCGGTGGGTCGGGAGCGGCGTGCGCGTGGCCTGATTCAAGGCTCGCTGCGCGCCCCCTGTACCCGTGGCTACTCGTCTGCAAGGCATGTTCTTTGTGGATTACAGCCGGTGGGTTAGGAGAGGCGTGCGCGTGTCCTTGTTATTCAAGGCTCGAGGCGCGCCCCCGGACCCGTGGCTCGGTTGAAACGGTGTGAGGACAGCTCCTCTGACACGCGACCAGAAGGGGGTGTGGTAGGTACAATGTATATGTTTGTTTCGGGTTGGTGCGGCGGACCGTGGGCGAATGTGGGTAGGGTACACTGAATATATATGGTGCGGTGTGAGGACAGCTCCTCTGACACGCGACCATAATAAGGGGGTGTGGCCGGTAGGATGTATGTGGTTGTTTCGGGTTGGTGCGGTTGACCGTGGGCGCATGTGGGTAGGGCACACGGAATATATATGGTGCGGTGTGAGGACAGCTCCTCTGACACGCGACCGTTCGGGGTGTTACCAGGAGATTGGGTTGTCAACATTGTCATTGGGCACAACAGACTTCGATTCACCAGTGAAGCTCCCCAACGGCTGGACCGCGTGCTTCACAACAGCCGCTGTTCGCAAGGCAAACAAGGATCGGTTTGGGAAGTGCTCGGTGTCAGCACACCAGTGTCTTTGTATAAATTGTGGTAAACAAGGGGAGAAGCGGTGTGGTGGCTGTCACCAAGCAGTGTATTGTTCCCATGATTGTGCGAAAAAGCACTGGAAGTCGTGCCATCGACGACAGGAATGTAGTAGAGCAAAGCTGAAGAAGTAGGCAAAATCGTACCTTGCCAACCGTAATTGATCAAGACCAATGTTAATAAAAGATGAATATGTACATGTAAATAATATGTTTTTATAATGAATAAGAGTATTGTTTATAATGAATAAGAGTATTGCAACCTATGCCCATGTTCGGTGCGGTGTTAGGGCAGCTCCTCTAATACGCGACCTTACAGTGCAGGGGGGTTGTGTGGGCCAGGGGGGGCAGGAGTACGGGGACAGGCCATGGCTAAGATTGTTCCCGGGAGCGGACGCCCGTTCCGTGCACACCCAAAAGTATCCGGCGAACGTAGAAGTCCTGTTGGATTACCACATCAGTGCGGGATGTTCGGCAGATGACGAGCAGTTGAATGCCATCAGGGAGTTCCGAGGAGGAGCGGCGCTCGCCGTCTACACGGCCCAGTTGGCAGACATAGAGGTCATCGTGAAATGGATAGATTGGATCAGCGAGGAGCTGTGTAGTTTGTTGCAGTTACTTGAGGAATACAGCAGCGAGGAAGAGACGCTTCGGAAGGCGCAGAGCGCATTACCTCCTGGCGATCACCTCCCTAGGGGGAGTAACCGGCAATTAGTTGAAACGGGCTTGAGTATTACCGAACTCCGGAAAAAGCTGCACAATAATATTACGGTCAACTGCAAAAGTTGGAAGCTTGCACGCGAAGCTTTCGGCGAGCCCCCCCTGACCCCGGAGTTCAATAGGATGCCGGTGAAGGACCTCCAGGATTTCTGTGTTCGGCTTTGTACCTGGAAGAAGTTGGCCGGTAGCACACAGGAACTTGTTCGTCAGGAATATGAGGAGACGCTGAATCCGAGATCGGAAAGTCTACTACCGTTCTTCGTGGTGGGTGGACTGTTTTCGAGTGCGGTGGCCAAGTATAAAACCCCACCTTTGATATCCCCGCACGGCCGGGCGCAGGTCTATTGCCTATGGGAGCATGGTGAAGCGCATGGCGGCGAACCGCAACGAGTGTTTCGTATCGTGTGGTGGTACATGCGAGAGGAGATGGAGCGGCGGGGAGACTGTATCTATCGCCATTTGGGGGAGAGGACGCCGGACAAAAAAGTATTCTTGCCGGCGCCTGCTGTACTCGGTCGTTGCATTGACAGCCCCAATCAGGTCATGCCCACCGACGTTCATGCGCATTCCATGGAGGAACTGCTTGGGCTGGCACGGGTGTATGGTGAGGCTGGAATCCGTACCTACTCCGCCCTGATGTGCCTGGATGAGCAGGGTTACACTGAGGTCTTGCCTGAAACGGTTGAGACGAAGTACTGGCCGGAGAACAAGGATGGTGTCATGCAGCTGCCCGCGGCTTTCCAGGGCTTCCCCACCGCCTCCCCTTTCCAGCAGGCGCGCGTGGGAGGAGGGCCCGGTTGGGTGACCGTGTGGCCGGCCACGCACACCGCACACCAGGGAAAGTGCCCTGGTCAGGCCGTGCCCAGGCTGGAAGGATTATTCACGCAGAGGTCCCTGTCCCTTTGCGTGTACCATGCGTTCTCGTACCTGGAGAAGGGTGTCATCGACCTGGACAACGCTGTGCACATCGCCTCACACGGGTTCACGGAGATGTACGGCATGCCTATACGAATGGTGTGCATAGCATGCGGTGATGCCATCCAGTTCAAGGGCGGGTACGATCTCCTCCCAAGGGTGCACGCCTGTAAGGCTTGCATACACCCCCTTCACGAGGGTACAGATCTGACGCAAGTGGGGCACGTGATGTGCGGCGAGTGCTTTGACTTCCGGAATGCGAGGGGATTAAGGCCACCGCTAATGGTCCACGAGCGGCACGTGGAATATGACGCCACGTTGCAGGACTTTCAGGCGCTGGAACCGGCGGAGGCATGTGCGCGCGCGGTTCTCAACTTTGCAGAATTGGCCATGGGTGCGCGACAGATTCTGCGCGCCTTCGGTCCGAGTGCCGACCTCTCCTCACCGGAAGAGCGCGCCTCCCTCCGGGATGTGAAATGGAACCTGCCTCCGGCAGAGGCACCAAGCCCGGAGCAATGTGCGGGACCCCCCCTGCAGTATGCGGAGGGGCAGGTTGTTGTGCAAGTGTCAACGGTGCAGGGGTTCCATGAACACCCGCTCTTCCGGAAGATGCAAGTGTCTTGCCCCACGGCACAGTCAGCGATCAAGGCGCTTTGCGTGTCTGTACATCGAGCTGCAGCCAAACCCAGCATGCTGGCGACGGATGAAGGAGCAGCAGCTCCGGCTGCTGCTCGCGCTGACGAGCATGCGGTGCTGCTTGGCCACACACCAAACTCAAGTAACGAGGTAACGAGGTAACGAGGACCCGAGTTTGTCGTTTTCGGACATACTTTTAACGAGAGGAATTTTATGAACTCCACTTTGAAGGTTGCGTCATTACGGTTGTCCTTTTGGGATGCACTATTGCCTTAATTCGACTGCTGGCTTTCATGAGTTTCAGGATGACGCGTGCAACCATGAAAAGGCAACCGATTTTTTTCCCCGTCGTTGCTAATTCTTCCCGAGGCCTGCACCAAGACTCTTGATGCAGGGCGGTCGGTGGCTAATACAATCATAGATTACATCATGTTCATTCAAGTTCATTGTTCCAACACACTCGGCTGGCCCATTTCATGGAAGCAACTACTAATGCTGCGGCAAAAACCAGAAACCTAGCTCTTCATCCTTTGGGACCTTCCCGCTTACACGTTCCCACCTTAACCATGAACCTAACCTGTGAGCTATCTGTGCGTACTAAACGGAACATCTGCATCTACCTAGCCTGCTTCCCCAAGGGGGCCTAAGGTGGAGAGTATTCCTCCTCGTTAGTGCCGTCCACGTAAGACTGCACAGCATGAGAGAGGTGGAACAGGGCTGCAAAAAAGTTGGTTTGTTTCTGCTCAAACCCGTAGAAGCATCTTCCCTTCCGAATCGCCGCCACTCCGCAACTACCGGATCCCATGAAGGGATCCATCACCACCTGTCCCAGGGCACTTGTGTACCGTTCCACCAGGTACTCGCACAAAGGAATGGACTTCTGTCCCACGACCAACGTTTCCTTGTTGGCCTCGCAGATCTTGTCCAATGCCACGCACCCCGTAGTGTAGCAGCAATGCTTGAGCACTTTCTGCGAGTGAAGGGCCTGAAACGACTTGCCGTATTCAACGAACTCGTTCCAGAGCTTACCCGTGTACATGCCCAAGGCTTTGCTCAGAGTATAACCGCACTTGCCCTCCTCAATGAGCTTCGTCATGTTTGCCTCCAGCAGGCTCTCGGCCACATCCCACTCGTGAATGGAAAATGGGCCAAGCACGTTGCCACAGTAGAAGTTGGTGAGATGGGTGATGCCCGTTTCCTCCTTCAACTTTTCCGACTTCAACTCCACTTGCTTCTTGTAGTCCAACTTGGGCTTGTTCAAATATCGTGCCAGTGTCGTGTAGAGATGACCAGAGGCAATAGGCGTATTGCCTTTCACCTCCGTCAAGCGGTTCCCATCAAGCTTAACAAATCCAGGCATATTTTTATATACCTACACCAAAAAGCTTCTTCTACTAAGTTAACCAATATTCACATTTAAATATATCGAAAAAAAGGTGACCATCTTACCTTCAGCTTAGTTTTCACCGCTTCTTGGTTGATTTCATTCAGTGCCGTGATGTCGCCCATCGCGAACATTATTGTGTCTCCATCAGCTTTTCCCAGATCCCGTTTCTTGTTCTCCTCCTCGAGATCCTTGTTCGCATCAAACACCACACTCACCGCGCGCATGGCTGCTCCCCAGTCAACCTTTGTGTTGTACGATGTCTCCTTTTCATCTCCCCACGGCACATCCGTGATGATGGCGGCAACTCCAACACCCTCCATCAGAGTGGCGTGCAAGGTGGCGCCAACCTCTTCGTACGTTCCAAGGATCAACGTCAGCATGGGGACACCTGTTTCAGTCCGGTGTCCCGTCTTCAACAGGGGATGTACATGTAAGAGTGCATCATTAAACAGGTACACTACACATCAAGCAACTTACCTCCACCAATCATTACTTTCGACGTAAGAACAACGGGATCTTGCACGGCGCCCGCCAGCTTGTGCTTCCTCAAACAAAAATACATTCTCTTCTCCGGTTCTCCCGCTTTCCCGCGCTTCTTCCTTTGGCCACCATGCTCCTTGATGATGTCAGCTGTCGACTGGAGTAGGACGTGCACGAAATAGTTCTGCTCGTATTCAAGGGACGTCCACCGTTCCGAAATGAAAGACATAATTTCCACGGACGGCCCCCACTCAATCTCCTGGCCATTTCGGAACACTCCTCCATTGGGTTGCAGCACGTATTGCTCTTTAGCCGTTGCCAAATCAAGCGGCTGGCCAGGCTCCGCTTCATCCATGGCTTCTTCCGATGCAATGCTTTCCCGCCGCTGGGTCTCTTTGGCCAACTTCCGTGCCGCTTTCTCCGCCTCCAGCTTTTGCAATTTCTCCTCCTTCTTCTTGGCAAGCTTTTCCGCCGCCTCCTTGTCCTTGGCTTCGGCATCTTCCAGTTCAGCACCCAATTTATCCATAGTTTCTCTGTGACAAAAGCACTAATTCAATCA
This sequence comes from Cymbomonas tetramitiformis, assembly GCA_001247695.2. NCBI lineage: Eukaryota > Viridiplantae > Chlorophyta > Pyramimonadophyceae > Pyramimonadales > Pyramimonadaceae > Cymbomonas > Cymbomonas tetramitiformis. Next base: position 11,472 of record LGRX02005650.1, read on the forward strand.
GACATCCTGTGTCACGGGTACTTCAAGAATTGCGGGTAAGAAACTTACTTTTATTCGAGGAAAGTTGGGTCTCTCCTGGCCTTCTTCGATAGCTTCCTCTCCCTCTCGTCGAGCTGCTCGACGAGCTTTCGCTTCTTTTCCCTCTCCAGACGGGCTTCTCGCTCATCATCTTCTTCATCCGTGAGGTCGAAATCGTCTTCATGAAGTTCGTCCTCTTCTTCTTCCCCTTCTTCCTCTTCTTCGTCAACATCACCTTGGGAAACGTCATCATCTCCTCCTTCGGAAGTGCCCCCTGTTCGCTCCTCGGTTCTCTCTTTCCAACGACAGAAGTCAATGTACTTCTTAACGGCCTTCTTCACAAAGATGTCCTCCTTCCCCACCAAGCGCCCGGCATTTGGCGCTGAAGGTGCCTTCACCCCATCGTACTGAAAAAAACAACCAAATGTTGTAAACGCCATGTCTCCAAGCAAAAATATAAAGCAACAAATAAAACAGTCAAGTAATTTACCTCTCCAAGCAAAGCGGCATCCTGTTTCCCGGCCTGCAAACTATCCAGCCATTGCGTGGCTTTCTCGGTGTCCGTTGCTTGTCCGCCCATGTTTGCGATGTGCAAAACAACTTGGGCTCTCATCCAAAGGACTGTGCAGCAATCAGTGAAAGAGCGGGGAGAGGTGATGATCCTCGTAGGCCGGGGAACACTTGCGTCAATGGCCTTCAGCTTGCCCGCGTCAGAGATCTTCCGAACGCCGCCCGAAGGCGTGTTCTCCACAAAGGGCAAACTAAGCTCGCACTCCTTGAAAGCTTGCAGCTGCATTGGCAGGGTGAGCCTTTCCAGTTCTTTGTTGAGGTACAAAGACTCGAGGTTCAAGCAGCACCCTTTACCAAGACTGTTACAGCAGGTACTGATGATTCCCTCGATCTCCTCCTTGTCGGATAAGTACTCTACAATCTTTAAGAGTCGCTGGAAAAACCTCTGGTCGAAATCCGGGCTCTCGAACAGAGCAAGGAGCTCGGTGGACTTGACCTTCTTCTTTTTATTGGCCTTTTGTTGAGCAAGGATGTTCCACCTAAAAAAACAGTGTTTTCGTGCAGGTGAATTTTATAAGACATAAACAAAGGTCAAGTTCAAAGGTAAAATATGTGTCCGCAAAAACAAGTGCTTTTTTAAGATCAGAAATATTTTAAAAAGAAACTTACTTGAACATGCTGAGCTCTTGGAAAAAGGTACGCTCCTTAGCGCCCTTGTCGTTCACGTGGATCTTTGCCACCGCCAACGTTGTGATCTCGTTGCTGGTGAGATCCCCGTCGAGAATGTTTGCGTCGTGGACTTCAAACATTTTGTCCTTGGGCTGTACGGTTGCACGACGAAGTGTGCAACCGTTCGCCCAAGCCTCCGTGTAGAATGCTTGACGGCCATGCCCGTCAATGCAAATGTACTTGTAACTGCAAAAACAAATAAGAGTCTAAATTATACTTATAAAAAATATGTGTTTACTCTAAGCAAAGTAATTACCACTGGCAATCTAACATCCATTCTTCTACTTGCAACTTTCTTTTTTTCACCGCACGTTCGGCATCTAACTTGTTTTTTGTCTCCTTCTTGCAACAACCGGATCGGAACAGTTGTACCAACCCATTCTAGGCATGGGTTGGGGTGCGTCCGATTCTTCGTCGGATGAGCCATCAACAATCAAGAACGGTCGAGATGCCTCCGAAGAAGGTGAACTTGCGCCTTCACAAGAACCCTCGGAGGCATCGAAGGAACTAACCCTGCAACAAAAACAACATTAACTAACGACACTTCCGTGAAACTTTCAAAGGCAAAATGTCAGTCGAATGTAAAGAAAACATGCACTTTTCTCATTAATGCTAAAACTGTGAGAAATAACAAGAATGAACAAGAATTCAGGAACTAAACAGCAAGATCATGATTAATGTGCTTTTGGACTTCAAACGGCTAAATGTAAGTCGAATGTAAAAAAAACAGACTCTTTTCTCATTAATGCTAAAACAGTAAGAAATAACAAGAATGTACAACAAAACTGTAACAAAACAGCAAGAACATGATTAATGTGCTTTTGGACTTCAAACGGCAAAATGTCAGTCGGAAGTAAAGAAAACAGACTCTTTTCTCATTAATGCTATAACAGTGAGAAATAACAAGAATGTACAACAAAACTGTAACAAAGCGGCAAGATCATGATTAATGTGTTTTTGGACTTCAAACGGCAAAATGTCAGTCGAAAGTAAAGAAAACAGACTCTTTTCTCATTAATGCTAAAACAGTGAGAAATAACAAGAATGTACAACAAAACTGTAACAAAACGGCAAGATCGTGATTAATGTGCTTTTTGCTTTAAAAAGGCAAAAAACAGTCGAATGTTAAAAAAACGAGTCCTTTTCTCATTAATGCTAAAACAGTGAGAAATAAAAAGAATGAACACGTTACCAAAAGGAAACAAACAGTTTCTCTTTAATGCTAAAACAGTTCCACAAGAAAGGAAGGTAAAAAGAGTTGGAACTTACGTCTTTGGAACGTGCTGGTAGGACACGTGTTTCCCAGTGTTGCGCATCCACAGCATCGGGGGCTCGTCTCGCAACTTCCCGTGCAGCGCGTAACTGTTCTTCACGTCCGTACCGTCGTTCACATCCCCACGCGGATTATCTCCGAACCAGCACTCATCAAGCTTTGCGTCCTTGATTAATTCCTCAAAGTGTCCATCGAAAACTTCCTGGTAGTTGTGCCTTGTAGTACTTTCTGGCTGTGCCTTCTTTGCAGGAGCTTTCTTTTTCGCAGGCATGTTTAAAAAAAGAGAGAACGCGTAGAGTGAGAAAAAAGTAATAAGTCGGCGCAACGCTTTGCTAGAAGCTGGTTGGGGTTTTACTTTACTTTACTTTGTATTTTCTTTTCAGGCTTTCCCAAAATTTCAGACGGTCGGACGTTCGAGTCGTCTGTTTCGACAACTTTAACGGTCACAGCGCGCGCGGTTTTTATTCGTAAAAATATTTTTTTAACTGTGAGCAAACTTTAGTCTTTTTTATTATTTTATTATTTTATTAAATTAATATAATTTTCGATAAATAAATTTAATTGAACTGTTAGAAGACACAACACAGACAGACAACACAAGACATAAAGCATAAAACGCGCCAGCACGTGAACACTTTGTCCTGTGAAAAACTATCAAAAATATGCCTTCCGTGTACAGATTCATTGACTACTTTGTTGCAGGCGCACACGATAGGGAGATGATTGCAACCCACCACATTCAACACTTGCGCTGTAACGACTGTCAGCTCGAGCAGTGGCGCCTTTCAACTCATTACAACGTGCGCAACATGGAACGTGGAAGAAGAGACGCCGGGTTCGCCAGTTGGCGCTTCGTCCGTCGTACCCGGTCGCATTTAGTTTTTGAACTAATGGCGCGCGAAGGAGACTACCCCGACCGTGCTGGTAACGAGTGGACTACGCCGCGGATCATGATTGTCCCAGCAGACATTCCTGGCGGGACTCCGGGCTGTCATTGGACGCTTTTCATCATGCTCGTTTGTCCCCGCCGCTGGGATCAGCCGATGTGTAACTGTTCTAGGCCGTTCAGAAACTCTGAACATTTCGAGCAACTTTGCACCTCATGCCGATGTGAGACGTAGGCGAACATTATAGTTTGTTTAAACTGGAAATATTTAATGAATTTGTTTGTATAAAATGTAAGCCGTGTACTTTTCGAGACTAAGCAAACTTGAGTTTCTTTTCACCGTCCTGTCGCGTCTGTGGAATCGTTAATTTTGTGGGTCAGTACGCGCGCTGTTTCGAATTGAGATTTTAAAATAATATTTTTTTCCCAGACAATAAAAAAAATTATTCGATCGCGAAATATACCGGCTGGCACGCTTTATTTCCGAACGAGTGTCAAAAAACGAATATACATTTTGTTTGCGGGTTTGTTCTTTTCAAACTGTTTTTCGGAGGCGTTGCCTCCGTAGGTTAATGTACTGTCATGGGGTCAAAATTTGTGAGTTTTGTTTATAAAAGCGATGGCACAGAAAAAATATTCGAACTTCCAGTTTACTACGCAAAAGGAGAAGGCTACGTTGCTTCAGACGTAATTACTAAAATATTTCGTCTGAGCGCTGAACAATGTTTCACGCTGATGGACTTGGAGACTAACGATATTTTCGAAACCTCTGACCTATACCCAGTGGAACCTGCGCATCTTTCCCAGATTTTCATTGAAGATTTCGAGGTGGAAGACTCCAATGTCAAAGCTAAAACATCTTCGGACTCGGAAGAGGATGTCAGAATTACAGCCGTCAGTTCGAAGGCAAGTCGCACGAAGAAAACTGAACCAGATGAAGACACCGACAGCACACCTATTTCCGACGAAGAGGGGGTGGTCTGGCCTTCAGATGTCGTGAAGACTTCCAAGGTGCCCTTGGACGTTTCAGGGGATGTACTTTTTGCTACGCACTTTAAAGGTGAACTTGAAGGGGGAAGGAAAGGCGTTCCAATGTTGCAATTGGACTTTTTCGTTACCAATCGCTGCTGGTCAGAACCTGGAAATACCACTTGGAAGCAGTTAACGGAGTTATACGGGAAAGGCAACGTCACCGCACGTGCCCAACACTGCCTTGGCGAGTACATTTGCAAGGAAGAAGACTGCGTTTTCTTTCAAGTCGGTGGTAAGCACTTCGTCAAACGGTTGAAGAAGCGTACCTCAGGAAGCAAAGACGAGGTATACCTTGGGAATAAGGTAAACAACTACTTTCGGTTTTGGTTTATTTCACATTCCTGAAATATTCTCAAGTTTTTGCATTTTTCTTGTGACGTTTTCTAATATTTTTTCCCGCGAACCAGGTTTTTGGTCCCATGTGCCCGAAGTGCCAAGTAGCTACTAAGGCTGTTTCGTGCTCAGCACGCTGCATCTGTGCACGTGTGACCTCGAATAAGTTTTCTGGGACACTACTATTCTTTGAGCACAAGGGTGTGCACACTTGTACACCCGCGAACAAGAAAGGCAAGGCGATTCTTTCGGCGGAAACGCGAGATGCAATTGCCAAAGCCGTTCCAGCTTTTGGCCACGCTTCCACGGAGAAACTGAAACATGCGGCGACAATGCATGCGTTTCAGAAGATGCTCTCTTCCGATGAAGTTGGACTGGAAGATGTGTTCAATGTCGCTCTTGAGGTACAAGTTCTTTCCTTTTTGTTTTGCTTAGCTTTTTATCTTTTTCTTAAGGTTTTCACATTAATGAGGAAACTGGTGCTTTTATATTAGAATGCCTCGCATTTTACAAGTTTCTTTACTTTTTAACATCAATGAGGAAACTGGTTATTTATTTTTGTTTCGCTTTGAATTTTACGTCTTTCTCTACTTTTTAACATTAATGAGGAAACTGGTTTATTTCTTTTGTTTCGCATTAGGTGCAAGACAACCGGGCGGTGAATGCGGCTGTGCTGAAGGCGAAACATGCACTTGGAGACCATAAAATAAACAAGAGCGCAGAAAAGGAATGTGAAGAGCTTGATCGCATTCTCAAGTCGAAGGGATTCCGCTTGTTCCACTTTGATCGACATCCGCTGAAATACTTCATGTCTCCCATCGATTTGCCTTGGTCTCCTGCGGAGATCATGTTGCTGATGGACAGACGCATCGGCAAACCGCCGTTCAACCTTTCACCGGCTTACTCGGATGGTGGACACAGCCTAGTGAGGACCTCAGTCATTGAGCAGGTGAGGGTTTGCGAACCAAGTAGTAACGTTTGAGTTGTGAGTTTGTTAATCTTATGCTAATTTTATTGTGTGACAGGTGTGTGCGGTCTTTCCTTCCTTGGGCATCGTGAAGTTGGCGACTTTCCCATTGCCCCGAGGCGAGCGAGGCGAAGACGAAGCAAAAATGTGGGAAGGCATCGACTACACGTTGGCCTTGAAGTGCAAGGAAGATGTGAACGGCGAGATCTATAGCAAGGATCTATTGGCCAAGGAATTTCCGAAAGGAAAACCAAGCCTTCGTGCCCGACGGTACGTGCGGGACAGTGGTGGAGGTGGCTGGGCAGGACTCCGGTTACACTACAACAAGCACCTGCCACTCGACCAACGCAGGAAGACCCGCGTGACCAATGAGGAGGGCGAGTGCATCGAAGAGGATTGCGACTTGCACGTGGTGAAGGCAGTGGGTAATCACTGCAAATGGCTGGAGGACGACTTCGAGGAGGACGAGTACAATCGATTGACCAACAATTGGCTTGAAGCCCTTTCACCCTTGACGATCATGGAAAGTCGGAAGTCTTTGTTCATTTTCATCGAGCAGCAAACCAGGAAGGACGTGGAGTACAACCTGATGCACCTTGTGTCTTTCTACGAGCGAGAGGCAATGCGCTGCTTGCATTTCTTCTCTGACAAGGGTGCCAACTTGACGGAGCCTTTGATCGGACGCGAGAAGAAAGTGTTCGGCGGACTCGTCACCATGGCGGAGTGCTTCCATGTGACGGCGGTCAGTTTCATCCAGCAGTCGTACAAGTTGCAATTCATCTTGGCGGGGGGACATGAACAACGAGAGCATGGCCGCACGGGAACTCTTTACCAAGAGAGACGCGAACTGGAACAGGCTTCACGTCGAGGTCGTCACTTCGCACGTGACACGCTGAATGAGTTACAGGAGGCGTACCTGAAAACAACCCCTTGCCATCTGGATTCCCGCAACCATCGTCCGGACACGCAACGCCATTTCCCAAAGAAAAAGCGCGTGGAAGTCGACTTGACTGATGCGGCACCCGCGATCATCGCGGCCAAGCGAAACGAAGACGGATCTGCTTGGGAATGGTTGGTGGACTCGGACCGGAACAGTACCGCGGCGGACAAGGAGTGGTTCACTTCGGCGCGTGTGAAGAAGGAGCTGGTTGTCGAGTTCCTCGGTGAGGTGCACTACCATTCCACGGAGCGACTTGGCGCGAGGTTGAGTGTTGGGACTCAACTGGAGGTCATGTACCAACTGACCACACCGCCCTGGCATGCCAAGATGCTGGCCAGCTTGTTTATCGGGGAGACAAAGTGCACCGTGTTACAGGTGAATCACACCAAAACCCTAGAAACCCTAAAACGGCCACTCTTTGTTTTTGGAACGTGTTCTCCTAATTTCATAGTAAATTAAAATTTCGCAGGTGGGCGCCCCGACTCCGAGGCTCTCAAGGCGAAATGTTGTCAATGGCATTCTTGATCGCAGTTTCACCGTGGCCGTTGCTGGGAAGAAAGAAGTTGCACATCAAGTTGTGTTCGGCTACATCGACGCGTCCACTGAGGTATTCTTCGGAGAACGTAACGAGCAACAAGTGGCAAGTAAGGCTGGCACTGGTTTTACCACTGGTAATACCTTTACCGGTATTACCCGGTAATTTTACCGGTAATACCAAGGCCCATAATCCTTTACCATGCTCTAGTGTGGTAACGTGCCAAATTCCCAAAATCCTTTACCATTGGTAATACCATTTTGGTATTACCATTGGTATTACCACCTGGAATCACGATTTTACCCCATTTTACCCCTGTGTTACCATGAATCCGTGACTACCATACCAGGTTACCAGCCGCCATCCATGGGTAGTGGTTCCGTGAATTCGTCTCATCGAAACTTTACTCAACATTTTCGTTGACGGGCCTGCGTGGCGGTGCCATACCCATTTAAAAATGTCGGAATCGGACATTTGGGGCAGTGCGCAAAAGTGTGTGTATAGATAATGTCCTCGTGGGGGCAGTGCGCAAAAGTGTGTGTAGAGAGAATGGCCTCGTGGGGGCAGTGCGCAAAAGTGTGTGTAGAGAGAATGGCCTCGTGGGCAAGGTTTTGAGAGTCCCTCGCACGTCAGTATTACCACGGTATTACCCAGTAAAGTATTACCGGTAATTTTACCGGTATTACCAAGGCCGAAAATCCTTTACCCGGTAAAATGCCAGCCTTAGTGGCAAGACAACGCATCTCGTGTAGTTGCAAGACGTGGCGAACGTTGATGACAAGACGTGGCCGAGGAACCGCTGGTCATTGGTGCGTGCACATGTGTCGCGTGTTGAAGGAAGCCAAGTTCACACCTGGAAACTGGGTTTACCTGCAGTCGGGTTTCACTGTGAACGAAGTCCAGTACCTTTTGAAGGAAATGGCGGCGGTCCAGATTACCCCGACATCCACGGTGCAGGCAAATGACAACGGACTGAAACAAGGTCAGTGGATGGTACAGTAATCACTCACATTTAAGGAA